>JAXIVJ010001610.1:0-132111 GCA_036785665.1 Chirona hameri | reverse complement strand
GAAACACGCACAACAGGCTACTCTACGAACGATTATAAGATAATAGGCGAGTCCAGGTAGGGTAAAAATGGGGGTAAGCAATGTTAATGGAAGTTGTAAGTGAAATAGTCACTGTTGACTAGTTAGTATCATAATAGCGGATAATATACTTATCAAAAGGTCTTGAGCTGCCCCAGTTTGGATCCTGGATACGCCTATGATAAAGTACAACATGCAAAAAGGAACTATCTACGATCAGTAACATATTTATAGTGCTGGGTAGCAACGTGTCTGCGGTTAATATTTGTTTCCAATTTGACCTCCCTTTTTCACTAACTTGGTACCCGCCTATGGCAACAAATATGATTTATAACTGTCTTGTCTAATGTCACAATCACATACCATTTTATTTATTAAAAAAAACATCAAAAAACTGGTTTTATTACGCATTTACTTCACCCCCATATTGAGTGACCTGCACACGCCTATGATTTTTGAATTTTCAAACGTCACAGTTATATATCTATTTCCAATTCAATCTCTATCCATTCCTATTGTGTTGTGTTAAAATCGGTCGATAAACATGAAAGCTATGCTGGATCAAAAATACCACTAAAATATGTCGTTTTTGCCCCCTGTTGCCCCCCTATCCAAAATTTAGATTTTATTATTATTTAAAAATGTAGATCGTGTTGAGGGGAACTAAACACCGTTTCATTTTTGAAAATCGGACGGGTAGATCTCGAGATCTCGGGGGGGGGGCGGAATCCGCCCCCCATGTTACAAATAGGGGTAGCCAGGAGCCTGTTACAAATAGGCTTAATGGTAAATTATCATTAACTTTTGTAATAGTTGCATATTTGCTGCAAGGAGATCGGAGGGACGTCCAGACTTAGCTTACAAACAGAACATTATATTTCGATGTATTTTTCTTAGCCATGTAACGTGTTCTTCGCACATACCTAATGATCTTATGTGTAGAATCCGAGTCCTATTGTTAACCCGCGAGTCACTTGGGGGGGCTTTTTTAGCCACCCCCCCCTTAGGAATATCAGGAATATCTCAATAACTAATCCAGATATCGATGGGCAAAAATTGCAGTACCTTTCCAGCATCATTTTTACACCTTTTAAGAAAAAATGAAAAAAAAATTGTCAGATTTTTTTTTTCTCGAGATATAGTGAATTTAGTGACGTCACTAAACACGATTTTGACACCCAAAATCGGCTAAACTTTGCCAAGCCGTACAAAAGCTGTATTTTGAAGCACAAATGCAATCCAAAAAACCCTAAAAAGGTATAAAATTGCAAGAGGCTATAATCTAGCTATCTCAAACTTTCACAAACTTTGGATTTTGACCCCAAAAATTTCACAATTTTTTTGTTTTGTTTGAAAAAAATGCTCACAAAATCAAATTTTACAAAGATATTGAAAAAACGGAATATATGTCAGACAACAACATATGGGCAACTACCATACAAAATTTCAAAATGATATAATCTTTTTTGACTGTTCATGGCATATAAAGTATGGGTAAATCATGACGTCATATTTTGAAATTGCGTTTTTTGGTTTTTATTGACCGAATACAGACAAATAAATGCCAGCACTGTTTGTTTTAGATAAAAACTGATATAGAAACATGTTTTTTTCATTTCGATTTATCAATTTCAAATTTTGACCTTCAGTGACCTGAACTTGACCTGAACTTGACACTATCATCACGTAAATGAAGTCAGGTGGTAAAATGACTACCACTATCGAATTATACGCGTAAAAGCATCCATAAAACAAGTGCTGCATGACTTTTGTAGATATTTTGTGTAGTGACCTTTTGTGACCTGACTTTGACCTTGATCTTTTCCAACAATCTCACTTTAGCTCATGTGGGATATGTATCATACTTTTAACAGCACTTTGGGTGATTATAGGCGCAATCGAAGGCCATGGATGGCAAGTATTGTCCATAAACTCAAATACCTCGATTTTGACGTTTGACTTGACCGTGACCTGAGATGTGACCTTAATTTGAAATTTTTAAGTTTGCGTTAGGTTTATCTCATTGAGCGCTTTCGAATGCCGCCTGGTGCGTCCCGCTGCGATCATTGATTCTGAAGATACCAGGGGTGATAAAAAAGCCCCCCACAGTGAGTCGTGTTACAGAAGATAACCCAGTGACTGCCGGGTTAACCCTATTTGTAACAGGGGGGGCGGATTCCGCCCCCCCCCCCCTGAGATCTCGAGATCTACCCGTCCGATTTTAACAAATGAAACGGTGTTTGGTTCCCCTCAACACGATCTACATTTATAAATAATAACAAAAATATAAATTTGGGATAGGGGGGCAACAGGGGGGCAAAAACTACAAATTTTAGTGGTATTTTTGATCCAACATAGCTTTCATGTTTATCGACCGATTTTAACACAACTAATAGGAATCGATAGAAATTGAATCGGAAATTGATATATGACGGTGACGTTTGAAAATTCAAAAATCATAGGCGTGTGCAGGTCACTCAATATGGGGGTGAAGTAAATGCGTAATAAAACCATTTTTTGATGTTTTTTTTAATAAATGAAATGGTATGTGATTGAGACATTAGAAAAAACAGTTATAAATCATATTTTTTTTGCCATAGGCGGCACCAGGTTAGTGAAAAAGGGGGGTAAAATTGGAGAAAATATTAACCGCAGACAAGTTGCTACCCAGCACTATAAATATGTTACTGATCATAGATAGTTCCCTTTTGCATGTTGTACTTCATCATAGGCGTATCCAGGATCCAAACTAGGGCGGCGCAAGACCTTTTGATAAGTATATTATCCGCTATTATGATACTAACTAGTCAACAGTGACTATTTCACTTACAACTTCAATTAACATTGCTTACCCCCCTTTTACCCTACCTGTACTCGCCTATTATCTTATAAACGTTCGTAGAGTAGCCTGTGGTGCGTGTTTCATCCGAAAACTGCAGTATGTTATGTCATTGTACGCCCATGCCTCTTAGTTTCCTTGCAATAATATGACCCCCTTTCTTCCATTCCTGAACGCGCCTCTGCAAAAAATGACTTTATTCCCTTTTCTGGTCTCATATGTGCATATATTATTATAAGCTAAACGTATATTGCGCCGTTATCGCTGGCATATCGTCATCACCATGCCAGTCACCCCCCTTTTTATGTTCCTGAACACGCCCCTGAAAATCTATATGTAATAAATTATGCAAATAATGGAAGCAGAAGCTATCTTTTACATTTTGATAGCTATAAATGCCCCTTACATTGCTCTATTAGCTTCCCGCCAAGCATTGAATACTTCCTGGAAACCCCCCCCCCCCCTTTCTAGCCCCTGAAACCGCCTCTGCCATGCAATTTTGTATGATATTTCATTAACATCATCTAATTTGCACTTGTTGCAATCACGGTAAGCCGATGTAACTCCTTCATACTTGATGCAGTTAGGAAGAAACCGTGAAGATCGCATTTCCGTATTTTCGCCAAATGTCGCCTCCGAACCCACCCAAAACTGTGCCCTGGAACCGCCTCTGTTCAAGTTAGGAACTCAAAATTTTGTCTCCAAATGCGTAGTGCAATTCTATGAAAAGTCCCAAAATTTCATGGGCCTGCTCCCAGCCGTTCTGGAGATATCTGCGAAAAACATGGGGGGGCGGAATCCGCCCCCCCCCCCCCCCCCTGTTACAAATAGGGTTAACATGCAGTCGCACATTTCTTGTCAACCGGCAGAAAGAAGAGTCAAATCGAAAGCCTTAGGTAGGTACATGCCGCACACTCTGCGTGATAATTCTTAGCTATTTTCAGATCAATTCCAAGCTGATGACAGCATATAAACAGGCTGTCAGTAGCGGTGAAGTATTAATACTTCACAACTACAACCGTAATGATCTGCATATATTTACAAAAAAATACTAAACAAAATCACGAAACAGTGCCCCCCCCCCCTCCCGACTGCCTCACCTATCGTTTGACCCCTGGCGTCGCCACTGATTCTCATAAGCAGTGTATTTGATTTTCATGACACCATCCTTCGGTGTACATTGATTCTTGTCAGTGCCACCCTGTTGAGTTGAGTTGAAATATATTTATTGAATAAACACACACACGTTACAGTTGCATATTAACTGTCGATCGGTGCAAAAGCGGAAACCGCTTAAATCTCGACACCTCTCGACATCCAAAAAAATACAAATACAGCCCGAATCGGATCCCGCCACGCACCACATGCGACGCCCCGCAGCAACAGCCGCCACCGCCGTCCCCGCACCCACCCCACATCACCCGCCAGGCAAACTCGAATACCGCATTACGTGAATCTTCCGCATCGAAGCAAGAAAGCTTGAAAGTGATGGGCAACCACGTGGTCGCCACCGCTCGGGAGATGTGATCCGTTCAATAGTGAGTTTATTAGCTCAGAGGGATGGATGGAAGCAAAGTCAATGTTGAGATCTACGGAAAGGTGCGGCGTGGAGAACAAGAGGAATCAAATAATTCCTTTCAGAGCAATTTGTATCCAACATCCGGCGTCATCTGATGGCTGACAGCAAGGTTTCCGTCATCCGTGTCGTTAATTCCGCTGTGGAATTCACGTGGCTTTGTGCGTATGGACCCTCTGTCCCGGAGAATCCCGGATAAATATTAATATTTGAGCAGCGTCAAAATGAATTAATCCAGTTTAGTCGTATATAAATTATTATTTATTAATTTTAAATTAATTTTGAATTCTTACATTTATAGTGGAATTCATTTTAACCCTCGCCCTACGGGAGGGGGGGGGGGGCGGGGGCCTGGCAGCCCCCCTGATATTTTTCTTAAATTACTTTTTTACACATGCGGCGCATCTTGCTGACATTTTCGTCAGCTAAGTTTACAGCAATTATACGTATGCTGTAAAATCTAAATTGAAATGTGTTAAGCAGTTTGGGAGATAATCATGTTTGGATGACGTTATGTTGGTAAAAAAAATCGTAGAAAAAAAGAGTTTTCAAGCAAATTGCAAACGCAATTCACCAAAGATACAAAATGGCATTTCCTTTAAAATGGCAATCTCGTTTTTTTTTTGGGGGGGGGGGGAGTTGACCCCTAAAATAAAATAAACTAATTTAAAAAAAACGTTAAAAAAACGAATATATGTGAGAGAACTGAGTATGGAAAATACCGATACCAAATTCAAAGCAATATTTTCATTTTTGACTGAGTGATGGCTCCCTAAGTGTAAGACACTGATGACGTCATTTAAAAACAAACTGTTTTTTTTACTTTTTTGACAAGATACAAACAAATCATTACCTTTTCTGTATTTCTGAGCTTACACTGGTCTAGGAACATGCCTTTTTATTTACATTTATCAATTTCTAATTTTGAAGTTCTCTGAAGAGCAAAATCGCTGTTCTGGACGTGGTAAATCCAAGGTCATTCACTTGACCTGGAAGGTAACCCGTTGACCTCAAACCTACAAATTGCATACTGCTAGATTCCTCTCATGACAGGCAACATGCTGGTTCTTACCGCATTGCTCTAAGTTGCTTGGTTTGGAAGTTAACAGGGGGCTGTCAGCCCCCGTAGGGCGAAGGTGAAAAAAGCTCCCGTAGGGCGAGGGTTAACATAAATGATTTCACCAATATTATATATCACCGACATTCGTCACTACATAATTTTGTATATCAGTCCCTCTTCACTATCCATGTTCATATTGTATTTGTTGAAATGTTGCACGGTAATTTCATCCAGTTTATATTAATTAATGTAAAATTCATTTGTCATGGTAACATTTGAAGTGTAATACTTTTTAACATTAATTATTTGAAGAAGAAAAATATAATATATATTTCTTCGTCACTATTTTTGGGGTTCGGCCAGATCACCACTATCCATTTTCATGCTTTTTTGGCGGAATTTGGTTCAAATGGCGAATATGGAATTGTTGATTTCCGACATTATTTTGACCAAATATCAAATCAATTTCGGCTCTTCACTACCTCGAAACTTATAAGGATTATATATATATATATATATATATATATTGATTTGGAAGTATCTATTAACACAATCATACTTTAGCGGCATCACTTTAAATTCGTATATTCGTCATTTGTGTTTTGGCGCACTACTGCGGCGACGCACCGCGCCCAACTATACAATTTTACTATAAAATGTACAATTAGGTATACGCAAAGCTCGGATTAGCTGAATGCTGAGTGTTCTGCTCCCAGGTTCTATAAAACATTTTCACCCGAGTCAGTATTGTCATAACCCGCGCACTGCAGGGGGTTTGCACCGAACACGAACAGCAGGGGGGTTGATTTACGCCCCCGTGAAATCTAAAAAACTACGCTATGTAGCGACAAGCGGAAAACGGCATTTGATAGATTAATACAAAATTTAACGAAAGTATATCCATATTGTATTAGGTCAGGGCAAAATTGAGGTCACCAGAGGTCATCAAAGGTCAAACTTTCCAGTTTTCCTGTTTTAGGAATTTGCTCCAGAAATTCCCATATATCTCGGAAAATATGTTAGTTAAAAACAAACCGAAAAATCAATCGCCCGCCAGTGAAATTTTAAATCGACAAAGTGTCCTCAAATGTCATCTTAATTCAACATTTGAGGCTCCAGAGGTAAAAAAATGAAGAACTGCTGCTTTTTTTGCAAAATAGTTTTTTGCTATTAACTTTTTACTTAATAAAGATAACGGAAAACGGTTTGCGCCATTGTGTTTATCACGTAAAGGTTCTTTGAATGAGATAAATCGTGACCTTGCTAAGTAAACTTTTAAAAAAATGACCTCAGGTCAAGGTCAAGTGGTGACCCAAGTAGGGCATGTTGCATATGGGAAGACGTGCCTCGACAAGACAAACACATTACTGTCTGTTTTACTTCTTTATCCTCATTATGACGGGAGTTATTGACAAACAAGTGATGGTGACCTCTGATGACCTCAAATGACCCCATAGCGGTCACTGAACAAAACGTACACTTGGATCATCAAGAATATCCTATAATAACATGATCCAAAAGTAATTGGACTAATATCAGGCATATCCGTGAAAGAGGAAGCATTTATATATTTCCCAATTGACTTATTATGGGAGGTTACGAAATTGACCCTACTTTAATCAAAATTCCGAGATTAACGAATTACTAGAGGGACTGTATTGCGCGATGCGCAATCTATATAGCCAGCTAATTTATATATGCTAGCCGTTTCCAGTGTCTCGTATTCCGTATTCCGTACTCCGTATTCCGTATTCCGTATTCCGTATTCCGTATCCCGTTTCCGTATCCAGTTCCCGTATCCTGTATCCCGTATCCCTTCCCCGTATCCCGTATCATGTTCTCGTATCTCGTTTTCGTATCCAGTTCCCGTATCCACTTCCCGTATCTCGTCCCCGTATCCCGTACCTGTATCCCGTACCTGTATCCCGTACCTGTATTCCGTACCTGTATCTCGTTCCCGTATCTCGTTCCCGTATCCCGTATCCCGTTCCCGTATCCCGTATCCCGTTCCCGTATCCCGTATCCCGTTCCCGTATCCCGTTCCCGTATCCCGTTCCCGTATCCCGTTCCCGTATCCCGTTCCCGTATCCCGTTCCCGTATCCTGTTCCCGTATCCCGTTCCCGTATCCCGTTCCCGTATCCCGTTCCCGTATCCCGTTCCCGTATCTCGTTCCCGTATCCCGTTCCCGTATCCCGTTCCCGTATGATGTGCCCGTATCCCGTTCCCGTATCCAGTTCCCGTATCCCGTTCCCGTATCCCATATCCCGCTCCCGTATCTCATTCCCGTTTCTTGTACACCGTTCCGATATCTCCTTACCAATGCGTTCCCGTATTTCATTCCTGTATCCTGTTCCCGTATCTCGTTCCAGCATCCCTTTCTCGTACCCAGTTGCCGTATCTTGTTGGCGTATTTCGTTCCCATATCTTCTTACCGTATCTGTTTCCCGTGTCGCAGTCTCTGCTAAAACATTTTAGCGGCTTACATGCCTGAAATATGTCAACCGGCTTCAGCAAAATCTCCCCGGGAGGGAGGTGCGACGTCAGCTAGTCATGAGCTCATTGATGAATTTGACTGCGGCAATGTCAGTCTTGGGCAAACTTAAACGATGCTATTTTATTCAACGCCATTATTTCGCAACGTTAGCGTCGGTAATCGTTTACGTTTGACTTCAGCATAAGTTACCTATGAGCGTTTTACAGAATATTTTGGGTGGATATAGGTCAGCAAGAACGGTGCTATCCGTCAGTGTAAATTTGCCGGTCAAGTTTGCCCTTGTTTTGGGTGTTACGGCGGTGTGAAGGATTACATTGTCCAAACATATTGCATTTCAACTTCAACTCCAAAATATTAGTCACACAGCTTTGAGTAACACATATAATTTGAAAACGGTCGCTGCGCCTGCAAAATGGTGCCCGGATCAGCCTTTTACGTCGAACGGTTTCCGAGCGCCAATTTAAATCCTGAATATGCCAATTTTATCATGAAAGTGGTCACAACTTTTCACGTGGCACGCACATCGCTCTGGACGACACTCTATACGCAAGGCCAATCGATTATCTATTACATAGTGTTGCTCGCATATCGCTGCGACGCTCGGTTGCCGAGCAAGCGGCCGGGGAACCGCGCGAAACTTGCCCGTTTTTCGCGATTTCACAATGTCGCGTTTCCCATGTTAAACGAATGGCACACGCGCGCACGTGCCGACGCCGCACCGTCGGTCGGATCGACACCAAAACTTGATACGACCTGTTGAATCACGGGACCCAAAAGTGTTGAAAAAAATCACCCTCATAACTCATCAGACGACTGCATAGGAACCGATTTAGGGCGTCACTCCGGCGGCGGCGGCGGGTCATCTTTTAGGATTTATAATATACTAGAGGGACTGTATTGCGCGATGCGCAATCTATATAGCCAGCTAATTTATATATGCTAGCCGTTTCCCGTATCCCGTATTCTGTATTCCGTATTCCGTATTCCGTATTCCGTATATCGTATTCCGTATTCCGTATTCCGTATTCCGTATTCCGTATTCCGTATTCCGTATTCCGTATTCCGTATCCCGTTTCCGTATTCAGTTCCCGTATCCCGTATCCCGTATCCCGTCCCTGTATCCCGTATATTGTTCTAGTATCCCGTTTTCGTATCCAGTTCCCGTATCCCCTTCCCGTATCCCGTCCCCGTATCCCGTACCTGTATCCCGTACCTGTATCCCGTACTTGTATCCCGTGCCTGCATCCCGTACCTGTATCCGTGCCTGTATCCCGTACCTGTATCCCGTACTTGTATCCCGTACCTGTATCTCGTTCCCGTATCTCGTTCCCGTATCTTGTTCCCGTATCTCGTTCCCGTATACCGTATCCCGCTTCCATATCCAGTTCCGGTATCGTGATCCGGTATCCTGTTCCGGTATCCTGTTCCGGTATCCTGTTCCGGTGTCCTGTTCCGGTATCCTGTTCCGGTATCCTGCTCCGGTATCCTGTTCCCGTATCCCATTCCCGTATCCCGTTCCTGTATCCCATTCCTGTATCCCGTTCCTGTATCCCGTTCCTGTATCCCGTTCCTGCATCCCGTTCCTGTATCCCGTTCCTGTATCCAGTTCCCGTATCCAATTCCCGTATTCCGTTTCCGTATCCCGTTACCGTATCCCGTTACTGTATCCCGTTACCGTATCCCGTTACCGTATCCCGTTACCGTATCCCGTTACCGTATCCCGTTAACGTATCCCGTTACCGTATCCCGTTACCGTATCCCGTTACCGTATCCCGTTACCGTATCCCGTTACCGTATCCCGTTACCGTATCCCGTTACCGTATCCCGTATCCCGTTCCCGTATCACGTTCCCGTATCCCGTTCCGGTATCCCGTTCCGGTATGCCGTTCCGGTATCCCGTTCCGGTATCCCGTTCCGGTATCCCGTTCCGGTATCCCGTTCCGGTATCCCGTTCCGGTATCCCGTTCCCGTATCCCGTTCCCGTATCACGTTCCCGTATCCCGTTCCCGTATCCCGTTCCCGTATCCCATTCCCGCATCCCGTTCCCGTATATCGTTCCCGTATGCCGTTCCCGATCCCGTTCCCGTATGCCGTTCCCGTATCCCGTTCCCGTATCCCGTTCCCGTATCCCGTTCCCGTATCCCGTTCCCGTATCCCGTTCCCGTATCCCGTTCCCATATCCCGTTCCCGTATCCAGTTCCCGTATCCCGTTCCCGTATCCCGTTCCCGTATCCCGTTCCCGTATCCCGTATCCCGTATCCCGTATCCCGTATCCCGTATCCCGTATCCCGTATCCCATATCCCGTTCCCATATCCCGTTCCCGTATCACATTCCCGTATCACGTTCCCGTATCACGTTCTCGTATCCCGTTCCCGTATCCCGTTCCCGTATCCCGTTCCCGTATCCCGTTCACGTATCCCGTTACCGTATCCTGTTCCTGTATCTTGTGCCGGTATCCCGTATCCCGTTCCCGTATCCCGTTCCCGTATCCCGTTCCCGTATCCCGTTCCCGTATCCCGTTCCCGTATCCCGTTCCCGTATCCCGTTCCCGTATCCCGTTCCCGTATCCCGTTCCCGTTCCCGTATCCCGTTCCCGTATCCCGTTCCCGTATCCCGTTCCCGTATCCCATTCCCGTATCCCATTCCCGTATCCCGTTCCCGTATCCCGTTCCCGTATCCCGTATCCCGTTCCCGTATGATGTGCCCGTATTCCGTTCCTGTATCCAGTTCCCGTATCCCGTTCCCCTCCCGAATCCCGCTCCCGTATCTCATTCCCGTATCTCGTATCCCGTTCCGATGTCTCCTTACCATATCTAGTTACCGTATCTAATTCCCGTATCCTGTTCCCGCATCTCGTTCCAGCATCCCTTTCTCGTACACAGTTTCCGTATCTTGTTGCCGTATTTCGTTCCCATATCTTTTTACCGTATCTCGTTCCCGTGTCGCAGTCTCTGCCAAAACATTTTAGCGGTTTACATGCCTGCAATATGTCAACCGGCTTCAACAAAATCTCCCCGGGAGGGAGGTGCGACGTCAGCTAGTCATGCGCTCATTGATGAATTTGACTACGGCAGTGTCAGTCTTGGGCAAACTTAAACGATGCTATTTTATTCGACGCAATTATTACGCAACGTTAGCGTCGGTAATCGTTTACGTTTGACTTCAGCATAAGTTACCTATGAACGATTTACATAATATTTTGGGTGGATATAGGTCAGCAAGAACGGCGCTATCCGTCTGTGTAAATTTGCCGGACAAGTTTGTCCTCGTTTTGGGTGTTACGGCGGTGTGAAGGATTAAATTGTCCAAAAATATTGCATTTCAACTTCAACTCCAAAATATTAGTCACACAGCTTTGATTAACGCATATAATTTGAAGACGGTCGCGGCGCCTGAAAAATGGTGCCCGGTTAAGCCTTCTACATCGAATGGTTTCCGAGCACCAATTTAAATCCTGAATATGCCAATTGTATCATGAAAGTCGTCACTACTTTGCACGTGGTACGCGCATCGTTCTGAACGACATATTATACGCCAGGCCAATCGATTATCTATCACATAGTGTTGCTCGCATACCGCTGCGACTCTTGGTTGCCGAGCAAGTGACCGAGGAACCGCGAGGAACTTGCCCGTTTTTCGCGATTTCAGAATGTCGCGTTCCCCATGTTAAACGAATGGCGCACGCGCGCACGCGCCGACACCGCACCTTTGGTCTTATTAAGCTGAAAATTTAATACGACCTGTTGAATCACGGAACCCAAAAGTCCTCAAAAAATCACCCTCCTAACTCATCAGACGGCTGCACAGGAACCGATTTAGGGCGTCACTCCGGCGGCGGCGGCGGCGGCGGCGGGTCATCTTTTAGGATTTATAATATAGAGATAGAGACTAGAGGGCCTGTATTGCGCGATGCGCAATTTATATAGCCAGCTAATTTATATATGCTAGCCGTTTCCCGTATCTCGTATTCCGTATTCAGTATTCCGTATTCCTTATTCCGTATTCCGTATTCCGTATTCCGTAGTCCGTATCTCGTATTCCGTATCCCGGTCCCATTCTTGTATCCCGTTCTCGTATCCCGTTCACGTATCCCGTTCTCGTATCCCGTTCCCGTATCCCGTTCCCGTTCCCGTATCCCGTTCCCGTTCCCGTTCCCGTTCCCGTATCCCGTTCCCGTATCCCGTTTCCATATCGCGTTCCCATATCCCGTTCCACGTATCCCGTTCCCGTATCCCGTTCCCGTATCCCGTTCCCGTATCCCGTTCCCGTTCCCGTATCCCGTTCCCGTATCCCGTTCCCGTATCCCGTTCCCGTATCCCGTATCCCGTTCCCGTATCCCGTATCCTGTTCACGTATCCCGTTCACGTATCCCGTTCACGTATGTTCATGTTCATATATTCAAGACAATCCACAAGGTGGGTATTACAATCTCACGTCAATTATACAAGAACTGCCAACAGGCTGAAAAATTGCCTGTCAATGTAAGACAGCACAATTCGCGTTAACAATGCACATACCAACGTCACATATACTAACATCACAAAAGCAGTGGATTGGTCAAAAAGATAAAAACACATTTCCTCACTCCACGGTCTCACGAACAGCCGCTTTAAAAGCGCCCAGAGTCGGAGCAGATCTGACAGAGGATGATAAACGGTTCCAAGCTGAGGCCGCGCGATATGAGAAAGCCTTTTGGGTGGCAGTAAGTTTGCATTTGCGGAGGTGGAGGTCTCCGCTCTCCGACGAGCGTGTCTCGCGGGAGGAGACAGCCGCACGCGCCGTAAACAGCGCGCGGATCTCGATAGGCGCGCCCTCTTCCCTCAGTGCCTTGTAGGTCTTGATTGCGTCACGGTGTGCCACCAGGGTTTCGATCCTCGGCCATCCGAGAGAATTTAAAGCCGGGTTGATATGTTCGTATTTTTTGGTTCCAGAGATGATTCTAGCCGAAAAGTTGATGACTTTTTGGATTCTTTGGAGCTGACCCTTGGCTGCCCCACCCCATACGCAGAGGCAGTACGTGATGTGAGGAAATACGTACGCCTGAATGAGAGTCTTTAGAATGTCTGTCGAAAAGTAATGACGAATTTTGTACAGAGGGACCAGAATGCCATTGCATTTTTGGATCACCCGCGTGACGTGCTCGTCCCATGACAGACAGGTGTCTACTATTACGCCCAAAATTGTTACCTTTTTGGATGAATGTACGGCCAAACCGTCAATGATGAAGTGGAAGTCCGTGGATTTTTTCAAATTTGGCTTGGATCCGATAAGCAGAAAATCCGTTTTCTTCTCATTCATTTTCAGTGAGTTCGCGCTAAACCAGGACTTGAGCTCACTGAGTGTGAGCTCTAGTCTATTTTTGAGAGAGTCAAGACCCAGTCTGTCAGGGGACGCGCAGTCGAGGTGCATAGTATCATCGGCGTATGAGATGAGGTGGCCATGAGTCAGATGTCCGGAAAGGTCGTTGGTGAACATGATGAAGAGGATTGGTCCGATGATCGAACCCTGCGGCACACCGCAAGACATAGGTAGAGCTAGCCGTCCGCCACGCACAATCTGCCGACGACCGCTCAGGTAGCTCCTAAACCAATCCACGTCAATACCATACCAAGATAGCTTGGTGAGGAGAACGCCGTGATCGACGCTGTCGAACGCCTTCGAAAGATCAATCGTCGTTACCGACGAAATCAGTCCGTTGTCGTTGTTGGTGACCAGGCGCTCGACAGCGTCGAGCACGGCATCCTCGGTGGAGTGGCGTGACCTATAGGCGTACTGAGATGGGTTAAGCAAGTGTGCAGAGTGTAGATAGGTGGTCAGTTGGCAGCAGGCCACCTTTTCCAAAATCTTTGATAGCACACTTAGCAACGATATGGGTCGGTTATTGGATGGTACTCTTGGGTCACCAGATTTGGGAATTGGGACAACACAAGCCATCTTCCACTGTTCGGGGAACACTTTCGTTATCAGTGACAAGTTCACAAGACGTAATAAATGCGGCCCTATCACAGGAAAGCATTCACGCACCGCCGCGAGTGGAACCTCGTCCAGCCCTACCGCGCGCGACGAGCTCATCCGTCCAACACAGCGAGACAGTTCTGGGAGTGTCGCCGGCTGAAACCGGAAACCCGCAGCGCAGACGGTAGGTGGCCTCAGGTTCGAGCGGCCGGCGTCGACTGCGCTCTGGAGGTCGTTGGCGATGCGCGGCCCCACCGCGGCGAAGTAGCGGTTCATCTCTTCCGCCGCTGCTTCAGCTTCTTCCGGTGTCTCTGCGGACGCGTTCCCGGCTGGCATCGGGGGCGCCTTGGCGAACCTCTTGAAGTTGGACCAGAAGTTGCGGCGTTCCCCCGACACCAACTCGCTACACAGGAACTGGCGTCTTGCTGCGATCAGACAGCTCTTCACCCGGTTGCGAAGCCGGGTAAAATCATCCTTGGCTTCTGACGTACGCAAGCACAGCCAGGTGTCACGAGCAGAGTCCCGCTCGGACATCAGCGCTCGCAGGGTCGGGTCCTCGGCCAACCAGGGACAGCACGGCCTGGACATGCGCACTCGCTTCGGTGGACAGTGGCGATCCATCACGACGTTCCACACGCCCATGAAGTGCCGCACACAGGCATTGACGTCGGTGGCGCCGTCTACCTGGCTCCAGTCCGAGGTGAGTAGGTCATAGTTGATGGCATTCCAGTCTGCGCGTCGCCAGCTGCGCACGGTGCGCCACTGCGGAGGTCGTCGCACTCGTCCGAGCGGCACGCTGGCGATTACCGGCTGGTGGTCGCTAATAGCGTCCGGTAGGATAGTGACATCTGGTGGCGGATCTCTCAGGTTTGTGACGACATGGTCCAGCGTAGATGGCGCTGGGTGAAGATGGGTGGGCCCGTCAACCAGCTGCACCATGTTCAGCTCCTTGATGGTATCCAGATAACAGCGCGTGTTGGAGGAAGTGATGTCCAAGACGTTGAAGTTAGTGTCGCCCAACATGAAGACCGGTCTGTTTGCGCACAGAGCATCGCGCAGCTGATCCTGCAGGTGGTTCCCGTTCCCGTATCCCGTTCCCATATCCCGTCACCCGTATCCCGTTCACGTATCCCGTTCCCGTATCCCGTTCCCTTATCCCGTTCCCGTATCCCGTTCCCGTATCCAGTAACTGTATCCCGTTTCCGTATCCCGTTCCCGTATCCCGTTCCCGTATCCCGTTCCCGTATCCCGTTTCCGTATCCCGTTCCCGTATCCCGTTCCCTATCCCGTATCTGTATCCCGTTCCCGTATCCCGTATCCCGTTCCCGTATCCCGTTTCCGTATCGCGTTTCCGTATCCCGTTTCCGTATCCCGTTTCCGTATCCCGTTTCCGTATCCCGTTCCCGTATCCCGTTCCCGTATCCCGTTCCCGTATCCCGTTCCCGTATCATGTTCCCGTACTCCGTTTCCGTATCCCGTTTCCGTATCCCGTTTCCGTATCCCGTTCCCGTATCCTGTATCCCATTCTCGTATGCCGTTTCCGTATCCCGTATCCCATTCCCGTATCCCGTTCTCGTATCCCGATCCCGTGCCCGTATCCCGTTCCCTGCTCCCGTATCCACTTCCCGTATCCCGTTCCGGTATCCCGTTCCTGTATCCCGTTCCGGTATCCCGTTCCGGTATCCCGTTCCGGTATCCCGTTCCGGTATCACGTTCCGGTATCCCGTTCCGTTATCCCGTTCCGGTATCCCGTTCCGGTATCCCGTTCCGGTATCCCGTTCCGGTATCCCGTTCCGGTATCCCGTTCCGGTATCCCGTTCCCGTATCCAGTTCATGTATCCCGTATACCGTTACCGAATCCCTTAATCAGCTCCCGTATCCAGTTTCCGTATCCCGTTCCCGTAACTCCTTTCCGTATCCCGTAACCGTTCCCGTATCCGTTCCCTTATCCGTTCCCGTATCCGTTCCCGTATCCGTCCCCGTATCCGTTCCCGTATCCGTTCCCGTATCCGTTCCCGTATCCGTTCCCGTATCCGTTCCCGTATCCGTTCCTGTATCCGTTCCTGTATCCGTTCCCGTATCCGTTCCCGTATCCGTTCCCGTATCCGTTCCCGTATCCGTTGCCGTTTCCCGTTGCCGTATCCCGTTCCAGTATCCCGTATCGCGCTCCCACTCCAGTCCCCGTTCCCGTATCCCGTTTCCGTATCTTGTTTCCGTATACCATTCCCGTATCACGTTCCTGTATCACGTTCCCGCATCCCGTTCCCGTATCCCGTTCCCGTATCCCGTTCCCGTATCCCGTTCCCGTATCCCGTTCCCGTATCCAGTTCCCTTATCCCGTTCCCGTATCCCGTTCCCGTATCCCGTTCCCGTATCCTGTTCCCGTAGCCCGTTCCCGTATCCCGTTCCCGTATCCCGTTCCCGTATCCCGTTCCCGTATCCCGTTCCCGTATCCCGTTCCCGTATCCCGTTCCAGTATCCCGTTCCCGTATCCCGTTCCCGTATCCCGTTCCCGTATTCCGCTTCCGTATCTAGTACACCGTTCCGATATCTCATTACCATATCTAGTTACCATCTCATTCCCGTATCGTGTTCTCGTATCTCGTTCCAGCATCCCTTTCTCGTACCCAGTTTCCGTATCTTGTTGCCGTATTTCGTTCCCATATCTTCTTACCGTATCTCGTTCCCGTGTCACAGTCTCTGCCAAAACATTTTAGCGGTTTACATGCCTGACATTTGTCAACCGGCTTCAACAAAATCTCCCCGGGAGGGAGGTGCGACGTCTGCTAGTCATGCGCTCATTGATGAATTTGACTGCGGCAGTGTCAGTCTTGGGCAAACTTAAACGATGCTATTTTATTCGACGCAATTATTTCGCAATGTTAGCGTCGGTAATCGTTTACGTTTGACTTCAGCATAAGTTACCTATGAGCGATTTACATAATATTTTTGGTGGATATATGTCAGCAAGAACGACGCTATCCGTCTGTGTAAATTTTCCGGTCAAGTTTGTCCTCGTTCTGGGTGTTACGGCGGTGTGAAGTATTAAATGGTCCAAAAATATTGCATTTCAACTTCAACGCCAAAATATTAGTCTCACAGCTTTGAGTAACAAATATAATTTGAAGACGGTCACTGCGCCTGCAAAATTGTGCCCGGTTCAGCCTTCTACGTCGAACGGTTTCCGAGCACCAATTTAAATCCTGAATAGGCCAATTTTATCATTCAAGTGGTCACAACTTTGCACGTGGCACGCGCATCGTTCTCAACGACATTTTATACGCCAGGCCAATCGATTATCTATCACATAGTGTTGCTCGCATACCGCTGCGAATCTTGGTTGCCGAGCAAGCGGCTGGGGAACCGGGCGAAACTTGCCCGTTTTTCGCGATTTCCGAATGTCGCGTTTCCCATGTTAAACGAATGGCGCACGTGCGCACGCGCCGACGCCGCACCGTCAGTCGGATCGACACCAAAACTTGATACGACCTGTTGAATCACGAGACCCAAAAGTCCTCAAAAAATCACTCTCATAACCCATCAGACGACTGCACAGGAACTGATTTAGGGCGTCACTCCGGCGGCGGCGGGTCATCTTTTAGGATTTATAATATAACTAGATGGCCTTTATTGCGCGATGCGCAATTTATATAGCCAGCTAATTTATATATGCTAGCCATTTCCCGTATCTCGTATTCCGTATTCCGTATTTCGTATTCCTTATTCCGTACTCCGTATTCTGTATTCCGTATTCCGTATTCTGTATTCCGTATTCTGTATTCCGTAGTCCGTATCCGGTATTCCGTATCCTGTTCCCGTTCTTGTATCCCGTTCCCGTATCCGGTTACCGTATCTCGATCCCTTAGCCCGTTCCCGTATCCCGTTCCCATATCCCGTTCCGGTATCCTGTTTCCGTATCCCGTTCCCGTATCCCGTATCCCGTTCCCGTATCCCTTTCCCCTATCCCGTTCCCGTATCCCGTATCCCGTTCCCGTATCCCGTTCCAGTATCCCGTTCCCGTATCCCGTTGTCGTATCCCGTTGGCGTATCCCGTTCCCGTATCCATTTCCCGTATGACATTCCCGTATCCCATTCCCGAATCCCGTTCCCGTATCCCGTTCCCATATCCCGTTTCCGTATTCCAGTATCATGTTCCCGTTTCTGTATCCCGTTCCCGTATCCCGTATCCCGTATCTCGTTTCCCGTTTCCGAATCCCGTACCCCGTATCCCGTTCACGTATCCGATCCCATATCCTTTATCCCGCTCCCGTATCCAGTTTCCGAATCCCCTTCCTATTTTCCGTTCCCGCATCCCGTTCCGAATCTAATTCCCGTATATTGTATCCCTTGGTCGAATCCCGTTCCCGTATCCCGTCTCCCGTATCTCGTACCACGTTCCCATATTATGATCCCGTATCCCGTATACCTTATTCAGCTCCCGTATCCAGTTTCTGTATCCGGTTCCCGTATCCCGTATCCCGTTCCCGAATCCCGTTCCCGTATCCCGTTCCCGTATCCCGTTCGCGTATCCCGTTCCCGTATCCCCTTCCCGTATCCCGTTCCCGTATCCCGCTCCCGTATCCCGTTACCGTATCCCGTTACCGTATCCCGTTACCGTATCCCGTTACCGTATCCCGTTACCGTATCCCGTTACCGTATCCCGTTCCCGTATCCTGTTCCCTTATCCCGTTCCCGTATCCGGTTCCCGTATCTGGTTCCCGTATCCGGTTCCCGTATCCCGTTCCCGTATCCTGTTCCCGTATCCCGTTCCCGTATCCCGTTCCATTATCCCGTTCCAGTATCCCGTTCTCGTTCCCGTATCCCGTTCCCGTATCCCGTTCCCGTATCCCGTATCCCGTTCCCGTATCCCGTTCCCGTATCCCGTTCGCGTATCCCGATCCGGTTCCCGTATCCTATTCCCGTAAACCGTATCCCGTATCCCGTTCCCGTATCCCGTTCCCGTATCCTGTTCCCGTATCCCGTTCCCGTATCCCGTTCCTGTATCCCGTTCCCGTATCCCGTTTCCGTATCCCTTTACCCTATCCCGTTCCCGCATCCCGTTCCCGTATCCCGTTCCCCTATCTCGTTCTCGTATCCAGTTCCCGTATTCCGTTCCCGTATTCCGTTCCAGTATTCCGTTCCCGTATTCCGTTCCCGTATTCTGTTCCCGTATCCCGTTCCCGTATCCCATATCATGTTCCCGTATCCCATTCCCGTATCCCATTCCCGTATCCCATTCCCGTATCCCATTCCCGTAACCCATTCCCGTATCCCATTCCCGTATCCCATTTCCGTATCCCATTCCCGTATCCCATTCCCGTATCCCATTCCCGTATCCCATTCCTGTATCCCATTCCCGTATCCCATTCCCGTATCCCATTCCCGTATCCCATTCCCGTACCCGTTGCCGTATCCCATTCCTGTATCCCGTTGCCGTATCCCGTTCCAGTATCCCGTATCGGGCTCCCACTCCAGTCCCCGTTCTCGTATCCCGTTTCCGTATCTTGTTTCCGTATCCCATTCCCGTATCACGTTCCCGTATCACGTTCCTGTATCCCGTTCCCGTAGCCTGTTCCCGTATCCCGTTCCCGTATCTCGTTCCCGTATCCCGTTCCCGTATCCCGTTCCCGTATCCCGTTCCCGTATCCCGTTCCCGTAGCCCGTTCCCGTAGCCCGTTCCCGTGACCCGTTCCCGTATGCCGCTCCCGTATCTTATTCCCGTATCTAGTACACCGTTCCGATATCTCCTTACCATATCTAGTTACCGTATCTCATTCCCGTATCCTGTTCCCGCATCTCGTTCCAGCATCCCTTTCTCGTACCCAGTTCCGTATCTTGTTGCCGTATTTCGTTCCCATATCTTCTTACCGTATCTCGTTCCCGTGTCGCAGTCTCTGCCAAAACATTTTAGCGGTTTACATGCCTGAAATATGTCAACCGGCTTCAGCAAAATCTCCCCGGGAGGGAGGTGCGACGTCTGCTAGTCATGCGCTCATTGATGAATTTGACTGCGGCAGTGTCAGTCTTGGGCAAACTTAAACGACGCTATTTTATTCGACGCAATTATTTCGCAACGTTAGCGTCGGTAATCGTTTACGTTTGACTTCAGCATAAGTTACCTATGAGCGATTTACATAATATTTTGGGTGGATATAGGTCAGCAAGAACGGTGCTATCCGTCAGTGTAAATTTGCCGGTCAAGTTTGCAGTCGTTTTGGGTGTTATGGCGGTGTGAAGGATTGCATTGTCCAAAAATATTGCATTTCAACTTCAACTCCAAAATATTAGTCACACAGCTTTGAGTAACACATATAATTTGAAGACGGTCGCTGCGCCTGCAAAATGGTGCCCGGATCAGCCTTTTACGTCGAACGGTTTCCGAGCACCAATTGTAATCCTGAATATGCCAATTTTATCATGAAAGTGGTCACACCTTTGCACGTGGCACGCGCATCGCTCTGACCGACATCCTATACGCAAGGCCAATCGATTATCTATCACATAGTGTTGCCCGCATATCGCTGCGATTCTCGATTGCCGAGCAAGCGGCCGGGGAACCGGGCGAAACTTGCCCGTTTTTCGCGATTTCACAATGTCGCGTTTCCCATGTTAAACGAATGGCGCACGCGCGCACGTGCCGACGCCGCACCGTCGGTAGGATCAACACCAAAACTTGATACGACCTGTTGAATCACGGGACCCAAAAGTGCTGAAAAAAATCCTCCTCATAACTCATCAGACGACTGCACAGGAACCGATTTAGGGCGTCACTCCGGCGGCGGCGGCGGCGGCGGCGGCGGCGGGTCATCTTTTAGGATTTACTAGATGGCCTTTTTTGCGCGATGCGCAATTTATATACCCAGCTTATTTATATATGCTAGCCGTTTCCAGTGTCCCGTATGCCATATTCAGTATTCCATATTCCATATTCCGTATCTCGTATTCCGTATTCCGTATTACGTATCCTATTCCCGTTCCCGTTCCCGTAACCCGTATCCCGTATCCCGTTCCCGTTCCCGTATCCCGTTCCCGTATCCCGTTCCCGTAACCTGTATCCCGTTCCCGTATCCCGTATTCCGTTCCCGTATTCCGTTCTCGTATCTTGTTCCCGTATCCCGTTCCCGTATCCCGTTCCCGTATCCCGTTCCCTTATCCCGTTCCCGTATCCCGTTCCCGTATCCCGTTCCCGTATCCCGTTCCCGTATCCCGTTCCCGTATCCCGTTCCCGTATCCCGTTCCCGTATCCCGTTCCCGTATCCCATTCCCGTATCCCGTTCCCGTATCCCGTTCCCGTAACCAGTTCCGTATCCCGTTCCCGTATCCCGTTCCCGTATTCCGTTCCCGTATTCCGTTCCCGTATTCTGTTCCCGTATTTCGTTCCCGTATCCCGTTCCCGTATCCCGTTCCCGTATCCCGTTCCCGTATCCTGTTCCCGTATCCCATTCCCGTATCCCGTTCCCGTATCCTGTGCCCGTATCCCGTGCTCGTATCCCGTGCCCGTATCCCGTTCCCTGTTTCCGCATCCAGTTCCCGTATCCCGTTCCCGTATCCCGTTCCCGTATCCAGTTCATGTATCACGTATACCGTTACCGTATCCCTTAAACAGCTCCCGTATCCAGTTTCCGTATCCCGTTCCCGTAACCAGTTCCGGTATCCCTTTCCCGTATCCCGTTCCCGTATCCCGTTCCCGTATCCCGTTCCCGTATCCGTTCCCGTATCCATTCCCGTATCCGTTCCCGTATCGGTTCCCGTATCCGTTCCCGTATCCGTTCCCGTATCCGTTCCCGTATCCGTTCCCGTATCCGTTCCCATATCCCGTATCCCGTTCCCGTATCCCGTTCCCGTATCCCGTTCCTGTATCCCGTATGCGTTCCCGTATCCGTTCCCGTATCCGTTCCCGTATCCGTTCCCGTATCCGTTCCTGTATCCGTTTCCGTAT
The DNA here is from genome assembly GCA_036785665.1 of Chirona hameri. Taxonomy (NCBI): domain Eukaryota; kingdom Metazoa; phylum Arthropoda; class Thecostraca; order Balanomorpha; family Balanidae; genus Chirona; species Chirona hameri. The sequence goes on along the minus strand of JAXIVJ010001610.1, from coordinate 110,228 downwards.
CCGTTCCCGTATCCGTTCCCGTATCCGTTCCCGTATCCGTTCCCGTATCCGTTCCCGTATCCGTTCTCGTATCTTTTCCCGTATCCCTTTCCCGTATCCCGTTCCCGTATCCCGTTCCCTATCCCGTTCCCGTATCCGTTCCCGTATCCACTCCCGTATCCGTTCCCGTATCCGTTCCCGTATCCGTTCCCGTATCCGTTCCCGTATCCGTTCCCGTATCCGTTCCCGTATCCTGTTCCCATATCCTGTTCCCATATCCTTTTCCCGTATCCTGTTCCCATATCCCGTTACCGTATCCTGTATCCCATTCCCGTATCCCGTTACCGTATCCCGATCCCTTATCCCGCTCCCGTATCCCGCTCCCGTATCCCGCTCCCGTATCCCGCTCCCGTAGCCCGTTCCCGTAGCCCGTTCCCGTGGCCCGTTCCCGTATCCCGCTCCCGTATCTTATTCCCGTATCTAGTACACCGTTCCGATTTCTCCTTACCATATATAGTTACCGTATCTCATTCCCGTATCGTGTTCTCGTATCTCGTTCCAGCATCCCTTTCTCGTACACAGTTTCCGTGTCTTGTTGCCGTATTTCGTTCCCATATCTTCTTACCGTATCTCGTTCCCGTGTCGCAGTCTCGGCCAAAACATTGTAGCGGTTTACATGCCTGAAATATGTCAACCGGCTTCAACAAAATCTCCCCGGGAGGGAGGTGCGACGTCTGCTAGTCATGCGCTCATTGATGAATTTGACTGCGGCAGTGTCAGTCTTGGGCAAACTTAAACGATGCTATTTTATTCGACGCAATTATTTCACAACGTTAGCGTCGGTAATCGTTTACGTTTGACTTCAGCATAAGGTACCTATGAGCGATTTACATAATATTTTGGGTGGATATAGGTCAGCAAGAACAGTACTATCCGTCTGTGTAAATTTGCCGGTCAAGTTTGTCCTCGTTTTGGGTGTTACGGCGGTGTGAAGGATTAAATTGTCCAAAAATATTGCATTTCAACTTCAGCTCCAAAATATTAAACACACAGCTTGGAGTAACACATATAATTTGAAGACGGTCGCTGCGCCTGCAAACTGGTGCCCGGTTCAGCCTTCTATGTCGAACGGTTTCCGAGCACCAATTTAAATCCTGAATATGTCAATTGTATCATGAAAGTGGTCACAACTTTGCACGTGGCCCGCGCATCGCTCTGGACGACATTCTATACGCAAGGCCAATCAATTATCTATCACATGGTGTTGCTCGCATATCGGTGCGACTCTCGGTTGCCGAGCAAGCGGCAGGGAAACCGCGCGAAACTTGGCCGTTTTTCGCGATTTCAGAATGTCGCGTTTCCCATGTTAAACGAATGGCGCACGCGCGCACGTGCCGACGCCGCACCGTCGTGCGGATCGACCCCAAAACTTGATACGACCTGTTGAATCACAGGACCCAAAAGTTCTTCAAAAATCACGTTCATAACTCATCAGACGAATGCACAGGAACCGATTTAGGGCGTCACTCCGGCGGCGGCGGCGGCGGCGGCGGCGGGTCATCTTTTAGGATTTATAATATAGAGATAATATAGGGATAGGGACAGATGGCCTATATTGCGCGATGCGCAATTTATATAGCCAGCTAATTTATATGTATTCCGTAGTCCGTATGTCGTATTCCGTATCCCGTTCCCGTTCTTGTATCCCGTTCCCGTCTCCCGTTCCCGTATCCTGTTCCCGTATCCCGTTACCGTATCCCGTTACCGTATCCCGTTACCGTATCCCGTTACCGTGTCCCGTTACCGTATCCCGTTACCGTATCCCGTTACCGTATCCCGTTACCGTATCCCGTTACCGTATCCCGTTACCGTATCCCGTTACCGTATCTAGTTCCCGTATCCCGTTTCCGTATCCTGTTCCCGTATCCCGTATACCGTTGCCGTATCCCGTTTCCGCATCCCGTTCCCGTATCCCGTTCCCGTATCCCGTTCCCGTATCCCGTTCCCGTATCCCGTTCCCGTATCCCGTTCCCGTATCCTGTTCCCGTATCCCGTTCCCGTATCCCTTCCCGTATATCTTTCCCTATCCTGTATCCCGTTCCCGTATCCCATTCCCGTATCCGGTATCCCGTATTCCGTTCCCGTTTCCGTATCCCGCTCCCGTATCCCGTTCCCATATCCCGTTCCCATATCCCGTTCCCGTGTCCCGTTCCCGTATGACGTTCCCGTATCCCGTTCCCGTATCCCCTTCCCGTATCCCGTTCCCGTATGTCGTTCCCGTATGCCGTTCCCGTATCCCGTTCCCGTATCCCGTTCCCGTATCCCGTTCCCGTATCCCGTTCCCGTATCCCGTTCCCGTATCCAGTTCCCGTATCCCGTTCCCGTATCCCGTTCCCGTATCCCGTTCCCGTATCCCGTTCCCGTATCCCGTTCCCGTATCCCGTTCCCGTATCCCGTTCCCGTATCCCAATCCCGTATCCCGTTCTCGTATCCTGTTCCAATATCCAGTTCCCATATCCCGTTCCCGTATCTAGTATCCCGTTCCCGTATCTAGTATCCCGTTCCCGTATCTCGTTCCCGTATCCTGTTAACGTATCCCGATCCCGTATCCCGTTCTCTTATCCCGTTCCCGTAACCCGTTCCCGTAACCCGTTCCCGTAACCCGTTCCCGTAACCCGTTCCCGTAACCCGTTCCCGTAACCCGTTCCCGTAACCCGTTCCCGTAACCCGTTCCCGTAACCCGTTCCCGTAACCCGTTCCCGTAACCCGTTCCCGTAACCCGTTCCCGTAACCCATTCCCGTAACCCGTTCCCGTAACCCGTTCCCGTGACCCGTTCCCGTAACCCGTTCCCGTAACCCGTTCCCGTAACCCGTTCCCGTAACCCGTTCCCGTAACCCGTTCCCGTAACCCGTTCACGTATCCCGTTCACGTATCCCGTTCCCGTATCCCGTTCACTTATGCCGCTCCGGTATCCCGCTCCCATATCTCATTCCCGTTTTTTGTACACCGTTCCGATATCTCCTTACCATATCTAGTTAACGTATCTCATTCCCGTATCCTGTTCCCGTATCTCGTTCCAGCATCCCTTTCTCGTACCCAGTTTCCGTATCTTGTTGCCGTATTTCGTTCCCATATCTTCTTACCGTATCTCTTTTCCGTGTCGCAGTCTCTGCCAAAACATTTTAGCGGTTTACATGCCTGAAATATGTCAACTGGCTTCAACAAAATCTCCCCGGGAGGGAGGTGCGACGTCAGCTAGTCATGCGCTCATTGATGAATTTGACTGCGGCAGTGTCAGTCCTGGGCAAACTTAAACGATACTACTTTATTCGACGAAATTATTTCGCAACGTTAGCGTTGGTAATCGTTTACGTTTGCCTTCAGCATAAGTTACCTATGAGCGTTTTACAGAATATTTTGGTTGGATATAGGTCAGCAAGAACGGTGCTATCCGTCAGTGTAAATTTGCCGGTCAAGTTTGTCCTCGTTTTGGGTGTTACGGCGGTGTGAAGGATTAAATTGTCCAAAAATATTGCATTTCAACTTCAACTCCAAAATATTAGTCGCACAGCTTGAAGTGACACATATAATTTGAAGACAATCGCTGCGCCTGCAAAATGGTGCCCGGTTCAGCTTTCTATGTCGAACGGTTTCCGAGCACCAATTTAAATCCTGAATATGCCAATTTTATCATGAAAGTGGTCACAACTTTGCACGTGGCACGCACATCGCTCTGGACGACATCCTATACGCAAGGCCAATCGATTATCTATCACATAGTGTTGCTCGAATATCGCTGCGATTCTCGGTTGCCGAGCAAGCGGCCGGGGAACCGGGCGAAACTTGCCCATTTTTCACGATTTCACAATGTCGAGTTTCCCATGTTAAACGAATGGCGCACGCGCGCACGTGCCGACACCGCACCGTCGGTCGGATCGACATGAAAACTTGATGCGACCTGTTGAATCAAGGGACCCAAAAGTGCTGAAAAAATCACCCTCATAACTCATCAGACGGCTGCACAGGAACCGATTTAGGGCGTCACTCCGGCGGCGGCGGCGGCGGCGGCGGGTCATCTTTTAGGATTTATAATATACTAGAGGGCCTGTATTGCGTGATGCGCAATTTATATAGCCTTCAATTTATATAGCCAGCTAATATCCCGTTCCCGTATCCTGTATCCCGTTCCTGTATCCCATTCCGGTATCCTGTATCCCGCATCCTGCATCCTGCATCCTGCATCCCGCATCCTGTATCCCATATTCTGGATCACGTCTCCCGTATCCCGTACCCCGTTCCCGTATTCCGTGCCTGTTGCTGTTCCCGTATCTCATTCCAGTATCCCGTATCACGTTCCCGTATCCTTTCCCGTATCCCGTTCCCGTATCCCGTTCCCGTATCCCGTTCCCGTATCCCGTTCCCTTATCCCGTTCCCGTATCCTGTTCCCGTATCCCGTTCCCGTATCCCGTTCCCGTATCCCGTTCCGGTATTTCGTTCCCGTATCCCGTTCCCGTATCTTGTTCCCGTATCCTGTTCCCGAATCCCGTTGCCGTATCCCGTTCCCGTATCCCGTTCCCGTATCATGTTCCCGTATCACGTTGCCACATCCCGTTGCCGTATCCCGTTGCCGTATCCCGTTGCCGTATCCCGTTCCCGTATCCCGTTCCCGTATCCCGTACCAATATCCCGTACCAATATCCCGTACCAGTATCCCGTACCAGTATCCCGTACCAATATCCCGTACCGGTATCCCGTACCAGTATCCCGTACCAGTATCCCGTTCCCGTTCTCGTATCCCGTTCCCGTATCCCGTTCCCGTATCCTTTTCCCGTATCCCGTTCCCGTATCCCGTTCCCGTATCCCGTTCCCGTATTCCGTTCCCGTATCCCGTTCCCGTATCCCGTTCACGTATCCCGTTCCCGTATCCCGTTCCCGTATCCCGTTCCAGTATCCCGTTCCAGTATCCCGTTCCCGTATCCCGTTCCCGTACACTGTTTCCGTATCCTGTTCCCGTATCCTGTTCCCGTATCCTGTTCCCATATCCTGTTCCCGTATCCTGTTCCCGTATCCTGTTCCCGTATCCTGTTCCCGTATACTGTTCCCGTATACTGTTCCCGTATCCTGTTCCGGTATCCTGTTGCCGTTCCCCCATCTCGTTCCCGTATCGCGTTCCCGCATCCCCTTCCCGCATCCCTTTCCCATAACCCGTTCCCGTATCCCGTTTCCGTATCCCGTTCCCGTGTCCCGTTCCCGTGTCCTGTTCCCGTATCCTGTTCCCGTACCCCGTTCCCGTACCCCGTTCCCGTACCCCGTTCCCGTACCCCGTTCCCGCATCCCCTTCCCGTATCCCGTTCCCGTCTCCCGTATCCGTTCCCGTCTCCCGTCTCCCGTCTCCCGTCTCCCGTATCCCGTATCCCGTTCCCGTATCCCGTTCCCGTATCCCGTATCCCGTTCCCGTATCCCGTTCCCGTATCCCGTTCCCGTATCCCGTTCCCGTATCCCGTTCCCGTATCCCGTTCCCGTATCCCGTTCCCGTATCCCGTTCCCGTATCCCGTTCCCGTATCCCGTTCCCGTATCCCGTTCCCGTATCCCGTTCCCGTATCCCGTTCCCGTGTCCCGTTCCCGTATCCAGTTCCCGTATCCCGTTCCCATATCCCGTTTCCGTATCCCGTTCCCGTATTCCGTTCCCGTATCCCGTTCCCGTATCAAGTTCCCGTATCACGTTCCCGTGTCACGTTCCCGTGTCACGTTCCCGTATCCCGTTCCCGTATGACGTTCCCGTATCCCGTTCCCGTATCCCGTTCCCGTATCCCCTTCCCGTATCCCCTTCCCGTATGCCGTTCCCGTATGCCGTTCCCGTATCCCGTTCCCGTATACCGTTCCCGTATCCTGTTCCCGTATCCTGTTCCCGTATCCTGTTCCCGTCTCCCGTTCCCGTATCCTGTTCCCGTATCCCGTTCCGGTATCCCGTTCCCGTACCCTGTTCCCATATCCAGGTCCCATATCCCGTTCCCGTATCTCGTATCCCGTTCCCGTATCCCGTTCCCGTATCCTGTTAACGTATCCCGATCCCGTATCCCGTTCTCTTATCCCGCTCCCGTAACCCGTTTCCGTATCCTGTTACCCTATCCCGTTCCCGTAACTCGTTCTCGTATCCCGTTCCCGTATCCCGTTCCCGTATAACGTGCCTTATCCCGTTCCCGTATCCCGGTCCCGTATCCCGTTCCCGTATCGCGTTCGCGTATTCTGTTCCCGTATCACGTTCCCGTATCATGTCCCCGTATCCCGTTCCCGTATCCCGTATCCCGTATCCCGTATCCCATATCCCATATCCCGTTCCCGTATCCTGTTCTCGTATCCCGTTCCCGTATCCCGTTCCCGTATCCCGTTCCCGTATCCCGTTCCCGTATCCCGTTCCCGTATCCCGTTCCCGTATCCCGTTCCCGTATCCCGTTCCCGTATCCCGTTCACGTATCCCGTTCCTGTGTCTCGTATGCCGTTCCCGTGTCCCGTTCCCGTATCCCGTATCCCGTTCCCGTCTCCCATTCCCGTATCCCATTCCCGTATCCTATTCCCGTATCCCATTCCCGTATCCCATTCCCGTATCCCATTCCCGTATCCCATTCCCGTATCCCATTCCCGTATCCCATTTCCGTATCCCATTCCCGTATCCCATTCCCGTGTCCCATTCCCGTATCTCATTCCCGTATCCCATTCCCGTATCCCATTCGCGTATCCCATTCCCGTATCCCATTCCCGTATCCCATTCCCGTACCCCATTCCCGTATCCCATTCCCGTATACCATTCCCGTATCCCATTCGCGTATCCCATTCCCGTATCCCATTCCCGTATCCCATTCCCGTATCCCATTCCCGTATCCCATTCCCGTATCCCATTTCCGTATCCCATTCCCGTATCCCATTCCCGTATCTCATTCGCGTATCCCATTCCCGTATCCCATGCCCGTATCCCGTTGCCGTATCCCGTTCCAGTATCCCGTATCGCGTTCCCACTCCAGTCCCCGGTCCCGTATCCCGTTTCTGTATCTTGTTTCCGTATCCCATTCCCGTATCACGTTCCCGTATCACGTTCCTGTATCACGCTCCCGTATCCCGTTCCTGTATCCCGTACCCGTATCTCGTTCCCGTATCCCGTTCCCGTATCCCGTTCCCGTATCCCGTTCCCGTATCCCGTTCCCGTATCCCGTTCCCGTATCCCGTTCCTGTATCCCGTTCCCGTATCCCGTCCCTGTATCCCATTCCCGTATCCCGTTCCCGTATCCCGTTCCCGTATCCCGTTCCCGTATCCCGTTCCCGTATCCCGTTCCCGTATCCCGTTCCCATATCCCGTTCCCGTATCCCGTTCCCGTATCCCGTTCCCGTATCCCGTTCCCGTATCCCGTTCCGGTATCCCGCTCCCGAATCCCGCTCCCGTATCTCATTCCCGTATCTCGTACACCGTTCCGAAATCTCCCTACCATATCTAGTTACCGTATCTCATTCCCGTATCCTGTTCCCGCATCTCGTTCCAGCATCCCTTTCTCGTACCCAGTTTCCGTATCTTGTTGCCGTATTTCGTTCCCATATCTTCTTACCGTATCTCGTTCCCGTGTCGCAGTCTCGGCAAAAAGATTTTAGCGGTTTACATGCCTGAAATATGTCAACCGGCTTCAACAAAATCTCCCCGGGAGGGAGGTGCGACGTCTGCTAGTCATGCGCTCATTGATGAATTTGACTGCGGCAGTGTCAGTCTTGGGCAAACTTAAACGATGATATTTTATTCGACGCAATTATTTCACAACGTTAGCGTCGGTAATAGTTTACGTTTGACTTCAGCATAAGGTACCTATGAGCGATTTACATAATATTTTGGGTGGATATAGGTCAGCAAGAACGGCGCTATCCGTCTGTGTAAATTTGCCGGTCAAGTTTGTACTCGTTTTGGGTGTTACGGCGGTGTGAAGGATTAAATTGTCCAAAAATATTGCATTTCAACTTCAACTCCAAAAGATTAGTCACACAGCTTGGAGTAACACATATAATGTGAAGACAGTCGCTGCGCCTGCAAAATGGTGCCCGGTTCAGCCTTCTAGTCGAACGGTTTCCGAGCAGCAATTTAAATCCTGAATATGTCAATTTTATCATGAAAGTGGTGACAACTTTGCACGTGGCCCGCGCATCGCTCTGGACGACATCGTATACGCAAGGCCAACCAATTATCTATCGCATAGTGTTGCTCGCATATCGGTGCGACTCTCGGTTGCCGAGCAAGCGGCCGGGAAACCGCGCGAAACTTGGCCGTTTTTCGCGATTTCACAATGTCGCATTTCCCATGTTAAACGAATGGCGCACGCGCACACGTGCCAACGCCGCACCGTCGGTCGGATGGACACCAAAACTGGATACGACCTGTTGAATCACGGGACCCAAAAGTGCTGAAAAAATCACGTTCATACCTCATCAGACGGCTGCACAGGAAACGATTTAGGGCGTCACTCCGGCGGCGGCGGCGGCGGCGGCGGCGGGTCATCTTTTAGGATGTATAATATAGAGATAGAGATAGAGACTAGATGGCCTTTATTGCGCGATGCGCAATTTATATAGCCAGCTTATTTATATATGCTAGCCGTTTCCAGTGTCTCGTATTCCGTATTCAGTATTCCGTATTCATTTTTCCGTATTCATTATTCCGTATTCATTATTCCGTATTCCGTATTCCGTATTCCGTATTCCGTATTCCGTATTCCGTATCTCGTATCTCGTATCTCGTATCTCGTATCTCGTATCTCGTATCTCGTATCTCGTATCTCTTATTCCGTATTCCGTATTCCGTATTCCGTATTCCGTATTCCGTATTCTGTATTACGTATTCTGTATTACGTATTACGTATTACGTATCCCGTTCCCGTATCCTGTATCTTGTTCCCGTATCTTGTTCCCGTATCTTGTTCCCGTATCTTGTTCCCGTATCTTGTTCCCGTATCTCGTTCCCGTATCTCGTTCCCGTATCTCGTTGCCGTATCCCGTTGCCGTATCCCGTTGCCGTATCCCGTTCCCGTATCCCGTTCCCGTATCCCGTTCCCGTATCCCGTTCCCGTATCCCGTTTCCCCGTTCCCGTATCCCGTTCCCGTATCTCGTTCCCGTATCCCGTTCCCGTATCCCGTTCCCGTATCCCGTTCCCGTATCCCGTTCCCGTATCCCGTTCCCGTATCCCGTTCCCGTATCCCGTTCCCGTATCCCGTTCCCGTATCCCGTTCCCGTATCCCGTTCCCGTATGCCTTTCCCGTATCCCGTATCCCGTATCCCGTTCCCGTATCCCGTTCCCGTATCCCGTTCCCGTATCCCGTTCCCGTTCCCGTATCCCGTTCCCGTATCCCGTTCCCGTATCCCGCTCCCGTATCCCGTTCCCGTATCCCGTTCCCGTATCCCGTTCCCGTATCCCGTTCCCGTATCCCGTTCCCGTATCCCGTTCCCGTATCCCGTTCCCGTATCCCGTTCCCGTATCCCGTTCCCGTATCCCGTTCCCGTATCCCGTTCCCGTATCCCGTTCCCGTATCCCGTTCCAGAATTCCGTTCCCGTATCCCGTTCGCGTATCCCGTTCGCGTATCCCGTTCCCGTATCCCGTTTCCTATTTCCTTCCCGTATCCCGTTCCCGCATCCCTTTCCCGTATCCCGTTCCCGTATCCCGTTCCCGTATCCCGTTCCCGTATCCCGTTCCCGTATCCCGTTCCCGTATCCCGTTCCCGTATCCCGTTCCCGTATCCCGTTCCCGTATCCTGTTCCCGTATCCTATTCCCGTATCCTGTTCCCGTATCCCGTTCCCGTATACCGTTCCCGTATCCCGTTCCGTATCCCGGTCCGTATCCCGTTCGGTATCCCGTTCCGTATACTGTACCTGTATCTCGTTCCCGTATCTCGTTCTCGTTCCCATATCCCGTATCACGTTCCGGTATCCTGTTCCTGTATCCTGTTCCGGTATCCTGTTCCGGTATCCTGTTCCGGTATCCTGTTCCGGCATCCTGTTCCGGTATCCTGTTCCGGTATCCTGTTCCGGTAATCTGTTCCGGTATCCTGTTCCTGTATCCTGTTCCGGTATCCGGTTCCGGTCCCGTTCCTGTATCCCGTTTCAGTATACCAATTCCCGTATCCCGTATCCCGTTCCGGTATTCTGTTCCGGTATCCTGTTCCGGTATCCTATTCCGGTATCCTGTTCCGGTGTCCTGTTCCGGTATCCCGTTTCCGTATCCCTTTTCCGAATCCCGTTTCCGTATCCCGTTTCCGTATCCCGTTTCCGTATCCCGTTTCCGTATCCCGTTTCCGTATCCCGTTTCCGTATCCCGTTTCCGTATCCCGTTTCCGTATCCCGTTTCCGTATCCCGTTTCCGTATCCCGTTTCCGTATCCTGTTTCCGTATCCCGTTTCCGTATCCCGTTTCCGTATCCCGTTTCCGTATCCTGTTTCCGTATCCCGTTTCCTATCCCGTTTCCGTATCCCGTTTCCTATCCCGTGTCCGTATCCCGTTTCCGTATCCCGTGTCCGTATCCCGTTTCCGTATCCCGTTTCCGTATCCCGTTTCCGTATCCCGTTTCCGTATCCCGTTTCCGTATCCCGTTTCCGTATCCCGTTTCCGTATCCCGTTTCCGTATCCCGTATTCCGTTGCGGTATCCCGTTCCCATATCCCCTTCCCGTATCCCGTTCTCGTATCCCGTTCCCGTGTCACGCTCCCGTATCCCGTATCCCGTATCCCGTATCCCGTGTCCCATTCTTGTATCGTTTCCGTATCCCGTTCCCGTATCCCGTACCCGTACCCGTACCCCATTCCTGTATCCCGTTCCTGTATCCCGTTACCGTATCCCGTTCCCGTATCCCGTTCCCGTATCCCGTTCCCGTATCCCGTTCCTTTATCCCGTTCCCGTATCCCGTTCCCGTATCCCGTTCCCGTATCCCGTTCCCGTATCCCGTTCCCGTATCCCGTTCCCGTATCCCGTTCCCGTACCCCGTTCCCGTATCCCGTTCCCGTATCCCGTTCCCGTATCCCGTTCCCGTATCCCGTTCCCGTATCCCGTTCCCGTATCCCGTTCCCGTATCCCGTTCCCGTATCCCGCTCCCGTATCCCGTTCCCGTATCCCGTTCCCGTTTCCCGTTCCCGTATCCCCTTTCCGCATCTCGTCACCGTATCCCGTTCCCGTATCCCGTTCCCATATCCCGTTCCCGTATCCCTTTCCCGTATCCCGTTCTCGTATCCCGTTCCCGTATCCCGTTCCCATATAACGTGCCCTATCCTGTTCCCGCGTGCCATTCCCGTATCCCGTTCCCGTATCCCGTTCCGTATCCCGTTCCAGTATCCCGTTCCCGTATCCCGTTCCCGTATCCCGTTCCCGTATCCCGTTCCCGTATCCCGTTCCCGTCTCCCGTTCCCGTCTCCCGTTCCCGTATCCGGTATCCCGTATCCCGTATCCTGTATCCCGTATCCAGTTTCCGTATACCGTATCCCGTATACCGTATCATTTGTCCCGCTCCCTCTCCAGTTCCCGTATCCCGTATCCCGTATCCCGTATCCCGTATCCAGTTCCCGTATACCGTATCCCGTATACCGTATCACGTGTCCCGCTCCCTCTCCAGTTCCCGTTCCCGTTCCCGTACCCGTATCTCGTTTTCCGTTTCCGTATCTCGTATCCCTTTCACGTGTCCGATCACGTATCCTTTATCCCGCTCCGTATCCAGTTTCCGAATCCGCTTCCTGTTTCCCGTTCCCGTATCCCGTTCCGTATCCAGTTCCCGTATATTGTATCCCGTTCCCGTATCCCGTTCCCGTATCCCGTTCCCGTATCCCGTTCCCGTATCCCGTTCCCGTATCCCGTCCCGTATCCCGTTCCTGTATCCCGTTCCCGTATCCCGTTCCCGTATCCCGTTCCCGTATCCCGTTCCCGTATCCCGTTCCCGTATCCCGTTCCCTTATCCCGTTCCCGTATCCCGTTCCCGTATCCCGTTCCCGTATCCCGTTCCCGTATCCCGTTCCCGTATCCCGTTCCCGTATCCCGTTCCCGTACCCCGTTCCCGTATCCCGTTCCCGTATCCCGTTCCCGTATCCCGTTCCCGTATCCCGTTCCCGTATCCCGTTCCCGTATCCCGTTCCCGTACCCCGTTCCCGTATCCCGTTCCCGTATCCCGTTCCCGTATCTCGTATCCCGTTCCCGTATCCCGTTCCCGTATCCTGTTAACGTATCCCGATCCCGTATCCCGTTCTCTTATCCCGCTCCCGTATCCCGCTCCCGTATCCCGATCCCGTATCCCGCTCCCATATATCGCTCCCGTATCCCGTTCCCTTATCCCGCTCCCGTATCCCGATCCCGTATCCCGATCCCGTATCCCCATCCCGTATCCCAATCCCGTATCCCGATCCCGTATCCCACTCCCGTATCCCGCTCCCGTATCCCGCTCCCGTATCCCGCTCCCGTATCCCGCTCCCGTAACCCGCTCCCGTATCTCATTCCCGTATCTCGTACATCGTTCCGATATCTCCTTACCATATCTAGTTAACGTATTTCATTCCCGTATCCTGTTCCCGTATCTCGTTCCAGCATCCCTTTCTCGTATCCAGTTTCCGTATCTTGTTGCCGTATTTCGCTGCCATATCTTCTTACCGTATCTCGTTCCCGTGTCGCAGTCTCTGCCAAAACATTTTAGCGGTTTACATGCTGAAATATGTCAACCGGCTTCAACAAAATCTCCCCGGGAGGGAGGTGCGACGTCTGCTAGTCATGCGCTCATTGATGAATTTGACTGCGGCAGTGTCAGTCTTGGGCAAACTTAAATGATGCTATTTTATTCGACGCAATTTTTTCGCAACGTTAGCGTTGGTAATCGTTTACGTTTGACTTCAGCATAAGTTACCTATGAGCGATTTACATAATATTTTGGGTGGATATAGGTCAGCAAGAACGGCGCTATCCGTCTGTGTAAATTTGCCGGACAAGTTTGTCCTCGTTTTGGGGTTTACGGCGGTGTGAAGGATTAAATTGTCCAAAAATATTGCATTTCAAATCCCACTCCAAAATATTAGTCGCACAGCTTTGAGTAACACATATAATTTGAAGACGGTCGCTGCGCCTGCAAAATGGTGCCCGGTTCAGCCTTCTACGTCGAACGGTTTCCGAGCACTAATTTAAATCCTGAATATGCCAATTGTATCATGAAAGTGGTCACAACATTGCACGTGGCACGCGCATCGCTCTGGACGACATCCTATACGCAAGGCCAATCAATTATCTATCACATAGTGTTGCTTGCATATCGGTGCGACTCTCGGTTGCCGAGCAAGCGGCCGGGGAACCGGGCGAAACTTGCCCGTTTTTCGCAATTTCACAATGTCGCGTTTCCCATGTTAAACGAATGGCGCACCCGCACACGTGCCAACGCCGCACCGTCGGTCGGATGGACACCAAAACTCGATACGACCTGTTGAATAACGGGACCCAAAAGTGCTGAAAAAATCACGTTCATAACTCATCAGACGGCTGCACAGGAACCGATTTAGGGCGTCACTCCGGCGGCGGCGGCGGCGGCGGCGGCGGCGGGTCATCTTTTAGGATTTACTAGATGGCCTTTATTGCGCGATGCGCAATTTATATAGCCAGCTTATTTATATATGCTAGCCGTTTCCAGTGTCCCGTATTCCGTATTCCGTATTCCGTTTTCACTATTCCGTATTCCGTATTCCGTATTCCGTATTCCGTATTCTGTATTCCGTATTCCGTATTCTGTATTCCGTATCTCGTACCTCATATTCCGTATTCCGTATTCCGTATTCCGTATTACGTCTCCCGTTCCCGTATCCCGTTCCCGTATCCCGTTCTCGTATCCCGTTCACGTATCCCGTTCCCGTATCCCGTTCCAGTATCCCGTTCCCGTATCCCGTTCCCGTATCCCGTTCCCGTATCCCGTTCCAGTATCCCGTTCGCGTATCCCGTTGCCATATCCCGTTCCCATATCCCGTTCCCGTATCCCGTTCACGTATCCCGTTCCCGTATCCCGTTCCAGTATCCCGTTCCCGTATCCCGTTCCCGTATCCCGTTCCCGTATCCCGTTCCAGTATCCCGTTCGCGTATCCCGTTGCCATATCCCGTTCCCATATCCCGTTCCCGTATCCCGTTCCCGTATCCCGTTCCCGTATCCCGTTCCCGTATCCCGTTCCCGTATCCCGTTCCCTTATCCCGTTCCCGTATCCCGTTCCCGTATCCCGCTCCCGTATCCCGTCCCCGTATCCCGTCCCCGTATCCCGTCCCCGTATCCCGTCCCCGTACCTCGTCCCCGTATCCCGTCCCCGTATCCCGTCCCCGTATCCCGTCCCCGTATCACGTTCAAGTATACCGCCCCCGTATACCGTTTTCGTATCCCGTTCCCGAATCCCGTTCCCGTATCCCGTCCCCGTATCCCGTGCCCGTATCCCGCCCCGTATCCCGTCCCCGTATCCCGTCCCCGTATCTCGTCCCCGTATCCCGTCCCCGTATCCCGTCCCCGTATCCCGTCCCCGTATCCCGTTCAAGTATACCGCCCCCGTATACCGTTTCCGTATCCCGTTCCCGAATCCCGTTCCCGTATCCTGTTGCCGTATCCCGTTGCCGTATCCCGTTCCCGTATTCCGTTACCGTATCCCGTTCCCGTATCCCGTTCCCGTATCCCGTTCCCGTATCCCGTTCCCGTATCCCGTTCCCGTTCCCGTATCCCGTTCCCGTATTCCGTTCCCGTATCCCGTTTCCGTATCGCGTTCGCGTATCCCGTTCCCGTATCACGTTCCCGTATCACGTCCCCGTATCCCGTTCCCGTATCCCGTATTCTGTATCCCTTTCCCGTATTCCGTTTCCGTATCCCGTCTCCCGCTCCCGTATCCCGTTCTCGTATCCCGTTCCCGTATCCCGTTCCCGTATCCCGTTCCCGTATCCCGTTCCCGTATCCCGTTCCCGTTCCCGTATCCCGTTCCCGTATTCCGTTCCCGTATCCCGTTCCCGTATCCCGTTCCCGTATCCCGTTCCCGTATCCCGTTCCCGTATCCCGTTCCCGTATCCCGTTCCCGTATCCCGTTTCCGTATCGCGTTCGCGTATCCCGTTCCCGTATCACGTTCCCGTATCACGTCCCCGTATCCCGTTCCCCTATCCCGTATTCTGTATCCCTTTCCCGTATGCCGTTTCCGTATCCCGTCTCCCGCTCCCGTATCCCGTTCTCGTATCCCATTCCCGTATCCTATTCCCGTATCCCATTCCCGTATCCCATTCCCGTATCCCATTCCCGTATCCCATTCCCGTATCCCATTCCCGTATCCCATTCCCGTATCCCATTCCCGTATCCCATTCCCGTATCCCATTCCCGTATCCCATTCCCGTATCCCATTCCCGTATCCCATTCCCGTATCCCATTCCCGTATCCCATTCCCTTATCCCATTCCCGTATCCCATTCCCGTATCCCATTCCCGTACCCGTTGCCGTATCCCATTCCTGTATCCCGTTGCCGTATCCCGTTCCAGTATCCCGTACCGGGCTCCCACTCCAGTCCCCGTTCTCGTATCCCGTTTCCGTATCTTGTTTCCGTATCCCATTCCCGTATCACGTTCCCGTATCACGTTCCTGTATCCCGTTCCCGTATCCCGTTCCCGTATCCCGTTCCCGTATCCCGTTCCCGTATCCCGTTCCCGTATCTCGTTCCCGTATCCCGTTCCCGTATCCCGTTCCCGTATCCCGTTCCCGCATCCCGTTCCCGTAGCCCGTTCCCGTAGCCCGTTCCCGTGACCCGTTCCCGTATGCCGCTCCCGTATCTTATTCCCGTATCTAGTACACCGTTCCGATATCTCCTTACCATATCTAGTACACCGTTCCGATATCTCCTTACCATATCTAGTTACCGTATCTCATTCCCGTATCGTGTTCTCGTATCTCGTTCCAGCATCCCTTTCCGTACCCAGTTCCGTATCTTGTTGCCGTATTTCGTTCCCATATCTTCTTACCGTATCTCGTTCCCGTGTCGCAGTCTCTGCCAAAACATTTTAGCGGTTTACATGCCTGACATATGTCAACCGGCTTCAACAAAATCTCCCCGGGAGGGAGGTGCGACGTCTGCTAGTCATGCGCTCATTGATGAATTTGGCTGCGGCAGTGTCAGTCTTGGGCAAACTTAAACGACGCTATTTTATTCGACGCAATTATTTTGCAACGTTAGCGTCGGTAATCGTTTACGTTTGACTTCAGCATAAGTTCCCTATCAGCGATTTACAGAATATTTTGGGTGGATATAGGTCAGCAAGAACAGTGCTATCCGTCTGTGTAAATTTGCCGGTCAAGTTTGTCCTCGTTTTGGGTGTTACGGCGGTGTGAAGGATTGCATTGTCCAAAAATATTGCATTTCAACTTCAACTCCAAAATATTAGTCACACAGCTTTGAGTAACACATCTAATTTGAAGACGGTCGCTGCGCCTGCAAAATGGTGCCCGGTTCAGCCTTCTACGTCGAACGGTTTCCGAGCACCAATTGTAATCCTGAATATGCCAATTTTATCATGAAAGTGGTCACACCTTTGCACGTGGCACGCGCATCGCTCTGGCCGACATCCTATACTCAAGGCCAATCGATTATCTATCACATAGTGTTGCTCGCATATCGCTGCGATTCTCGGTTGCCGAGCAAGCGGCCGGGGAACCGGGCGAAACTTGCCCGATTTTCGCGATTTCACAATGTCGCGTTTCCCATGTTAAACGAATGGCGCACGCGCGCACGTGCCGACGCCGCACCGTCGGTCGGATCAACACCAAAACTTGATACGACCTGTTGAATCACGGGACCCAAAAGTCCTGAAAAAAATCCTCCTCATAACTCATCAGACGACTGCACAGGAACCGATTTAGGGCGTCACTCCGGCGGCGGCGGCGGCGGCGGCGGGTCATCTTTTAGGATTTATAATATAGGGACTAGATGGCCTTTATTGCGCGATGCGCAATTTATATAGCCAGCTAATTTATATATGCTAGCCGTTTCCAGTGTCTCGTATTCCGTATTCAGTATTCGGTATTCCTTATTCCTTATTCCGTATTTCGTATTCCGTATTCCGTAGTCCGTATGTCGTATTCCGTATCCCGTTCCCGTTATTTTATCCCGTTCCCGTCTCCCGTTCCCGTATCCTGTTCCCGTATACCGTTCCCGTATCCCGTTCCCGTATCCCGTTCCCGTATCCCGTTACCGTATCCCGTTACCGTATCCCGTTACCGTATCCCGTTACCGTATCCCGTTACCGTATCCCGTTACCGTATCCCGTTACCGTATCCCGTTACCGTATCCCGTTACCGTATCCCGTTCCCGTATCTAGTTCCCGTATCCCGTTTCCGTATCCTGTTCCCGTATCCCGTATACCGTTGCCGTATCCCGTTTCCGCATCCCGTTCTCGTATCCCGTTCCCGTATCCCGTTCGCGTATCCCGTTCCCGTATCCCGTTCCCGTATCCCGTTCCCGTATCCTGTTCCCGTATCCCGTTCCCGTATCCCTTCCCGTATATCGTTCCCTATCCTGTATCCCGTTCCCGTATCCCATTCCCGTATCCGGTATCCCGTATCCCGTTCCCGTTTCCGTATCCCGTTCCCGTATCCCATTCCCATATCCCGTTCCCATATCCCGTTCCCGTATGACGTTCCCGTATCCCGTTCCCGTATCCCCTTCCCGTATCCCGTTCCCGTATGCCGTTCCCGTATCCCGTTCACGTATCCCATTCCCGTATCCCGTTCCCGTATCCCGTTCCCGTATCCCGTTCCCGTATCCCGTTCCCGTATCCCGTTCCCGTATCCCGTTCCCGTATCCCGTTCCCGTATCCCGTTCCCGTATCCCGTTCCCGTATCCTGTTCCAATATCCAGTTCCCATATCCCGTTCCCGTATCTCGTATCCCGTTCCCGTATCTCGTTCCCGTATCCTGCTAACGTATCCCGATCCCGTATCCCGTTCTCTTATCCCGCTCTCGTAACCCGTTCCCGTAACCCGTTCCCGTAACCCGTTCCCGTAACCCGTTCCCGTAACCCGTTCCCGTAACCCGTTCCCGTAACCCGTTCCCGTAACCCGTTCCCGTAACCCGTTCCCGTAACCCGTTCCCGTAACCCGTTCCCGTAACCCGTTCCTGTAACTTGTTCCCGTAACCCGTTCCCGTAACCCGTTCCCGTATCCCGTTCCCGTATCCCGTTCCCGTATCCCGTTCCCGTATCCCGTTCACGTATCACGTTCACGTATCCCGTTCACGTATCCCGTTCCCGTATCCCGTTCACTTATGCCGCTCCCGTATCCCGCTCCCGTATCTCATTCCCGTTTCTTGAACACCGTTCCGATATCTCCTTACCATATCTAGTTAACGTATCTCATTCCCGTATCCTGTTCCCGTATCTCGTTCCAGCATCCCTTTCTCGTACCCAGTTTCCGTATCTTGTTGCCGTATTTCGTTCCCATATCTTCTTACCGTATCTCTTTCCCGTGTCGCAGTCTCTGCCAAAACATTTTAGCGGTTTACATGCCTGAAATATGTCAACCGGCTTCAACAAAATCTCGCCGGGAGGGAGGTGCGACGTCAGCTAGTCATGCGCTCATTGATGAATTTGACTGCGGCAGTGGCAGTCTTGGGCAAACTTAAACGATACTATTTTATTCGACGAAATTATTTCGCAACGTTAGCGTTGGTAATCGTTTACGTTTGACTTCAGCATAAGTTACCTATGAGCGTTTTACAGAATATTTTGGGTGGATATAGGTCAGCAAGAACGGTTCTATCCGTCAGTGTAAACTTGCCGGTCAAGTTTGTCCTCGTTTTGGGTGTTACGGCGGTGTGAAGGATTAAATTGTCCAAAAATATTGCATTTCAACTTCAACTCCAAAATATTAGTCGCACAGCTTTGAGTAACACATATAATTTGAAGACGGTCGCTGCGCCTGCAAAATGGTGCCCGGATCAGCCTTTTACGTCGAACGGTTTCCGAGCACCAATTTAAATCCTGAATATGCCAATTTTATCATGAAAGTGGTCACAACTTTGCACGTGGCACGCACATCGCTCTGGACGACATGCTATACGCAAGGCCAATCGATTATCTATCACATAGTGTTGCTCGCATATCGCTGCGATTCTCGTTTGCCGAGCAAGCGGCCGGGGAACCGGGCGAAACTTGCCCATTTTTCGCGATTTCACAATGTCGCGTTTCCCATGTTAAACGAATGGCGCACGCGCGCACGTGCCGACGCCGCACCATCAGTCGGATCGACACCAAAACTTGATACGACCTGTTGAATCACGGGACCCAAAAGTGCTGAAAAAATCACCCTCATAACTCATCAGACGGCTGCACAGGAACCGATTTAGGGCGTCACTCCGGCGGCGGCGGCGGCGGCGGCGGGTCATCTTTTAGGATTTATAATATAGAGATAGAGATAGAGACTAGATGGCCTTTATTGCGCGATGCGCAATTTATATAGCCAGCTAATTTATATATGCTAGCCGTTTCCCGTATCTCGTATTCCGTATTCCGTATTCGGTATTCCTTATTCCTTATTCCTTCCGTAGTCCGTAGTCCGTAGTCCGTAGTCCGTATGTCGTATTCCGTACCCCGTTCCCGTTCTTGTATCCCGTTCCAGTCTCCCGTTCCCGTATCCTGTTCCCGTATCCCGTTCCCGTATCCCGTTACCGTATCCCGTTACCGTATCCCGTTACCGTATCCCGTTACCGTATCCCGTTACCGTATCCCGTTACCGTATCCCGTTACCGTATCCCGTTACCGTATCCCGTTACCGTATCCCGTTACCGTATCCCGTTACCGTATCCCGTTACCGTATCCCGTTACCGTATCCTGTTACCGTATCCTGTTCCCTTATCCCGTTCCCGTATCCGGTTCCCGTATCTGGTTCCCGTATCTGGTTCCCGTATCCCGTTCCCGTATCCCGTTCCCGTATCCCGTTCCCGTATCCCGTTCCCGTATCCCGTTCCCGTATCCCTTTCCCGTATCCCGTTCCCGTATCCCGTTCCCGTATCCCGTTCCATTATCCCGTTCCAGTATCCCGTTCTCGTTCCCGTATCCCGTTCCCGTATCCCGTTCCCGTATCCCGTATCCCGTTCCCGTATCCCGTTCCCGTATCCCGTTCCCGTATCCCGTTCCCGTATCCCGTTCCCGTATCCCGTTCCCGTATCCCGTTCGCGTATCCCGATCCCGTTCCCAAATCCTATTCCCGTAAACCGTATCCCGTATCCAATTCCCGTATTCTGTTCCCGTATCCTGTTCCCGTATCCCGTTCCCGTATCCCGTTCCCGTATCCCGTTCCCGTATCCCGTTCCCGTATCCCGTTCCCGTATCCCATTCCCGTATCCAGTTCCCGTATTCCGTTCCCGTATCCCGTTCCCGTATCCCGTTCCCGTATCCCGTTCCCGTATCCCGTTCCCGTATCCCGTTCCCGTATCCTGTTCCCGTATCCCGTTCCCGTATCCCGTTCCCGTATCCCGTTCCCGTATCCCGTTCCCGTATCCCGTTCCCGTTCCCGTATCATACAACTGTATCCCTTTCTCTTATCCCGTTCCCGTATCCCGTTCCCGTCTCCCGTTCCCATATCCCGTTCCCGTATCCTGTTCCCGTATCCTATTCCCGTATCCCGTTCCCGTATCCCGTTCCCGTATCCCGTTCCCGTATCCCGTTCCCGTATCCCGTTCCCGTATCCCGTTCCCGTATCCCGTTCCCGTATCCCGTTCCCGCATCGCGTTCCCGTATACCGTTCCGTATCCCATTCCCGTATTCCGTATCCCGTTCCCGTATCCCGTTCCCGTATCCAGTGCCCGTATCCCGTTCCCGTATCCCGTTCCCGTATCCCGTTCCCGTATCCCGTTCCCGTATCCCGTTCCCGTATCCCGTTCCCGTATCCCGTTCCCGTATCCCGTTCCCGTATCCCGTTCCCGTATCCCGTTCCCGTATCCCGTGCCCGTATCCCGTTCCCGTATCCCGTTCCCGTATCCCGTATCCCGTTCCCGTATCCCGTTCCCGTATCCCGTTCCTGTATCCCGTTCCCGTATCCCGTTTCCGTATCCCTTTACCCTATCCCGTTCCCGCATCCCGTTCCCGTATCCCGTTCCCCTATCTCGTTCTCGTATCCAGTTCCCGTATTCCGTTCCCGTATTCCGTTCCCGTATTCCGTTCCCGTATTCCGTTCCCGTATTCTGTTCCCGTATCCCGTTCCCGTATCCCATATCATGTTCCCGTATCCCATTCCCGTATCCCATTCCCATATCCCATTCCCGTATCGCATTCCCGTATCCGATTTCCGTATCCCATTCCCGTATCCCATTCCAGTATCCCATTCCTGTATCCCATTCCCGTATCCCATTCCCGTATCCCATTCCCGTACCCGTTGTCGTATCCCATTCCTGTATCCCGTTGCCGTATCCCGTTCCAGTATCCCGTATCGGGCTCCCACTCCAGTCCCCGTTCTCGTATCCCGTTTCCGTATCTTCTTTCCGTATCCCATTCCCGTATCACGTTCCCGTATCACGTTCCTGTATCCCGTTCCCGTATCCCGTTCCCGTATCCCGTTCCCGTATCTCGTTCCCGTATCCCGTTCCCGTATCCCGTTCCCGTAGCCCGTTCCCGTAGCCCGTTCCCGTAGCCCGTTCCCGTAGCCCGTTCCCGTGACCCGTTCCCGTATGCCGCTCACGTATCTTATTCCCGTATCTAGTACACCGTTCCGATATCTCCTTACCATATCCAGTTACCGTATCTCATTCCCGTATCGTGTTCTCGTATCTCGTTCCAGCATCCCTTTCCGTCCCCAGTTCCGTATCATGTTGCCGTATTTCGTTCCCATATCTTCTTACCGTATATCGTTCCCGTGTCGCAGTCTCTGCCAAAACATTTTAGCGGTTTACATGCCTGACATATGTCAACCGGCTTCAACAAAATCTCCCCGGGAGGGAGGTGCGACGTCTGCTAGTCATGCGCTCATTGATGAATTTGGCTGCGGCAGTGTCAGTCTTGGGCAAACTTAAACGACGCTATTTTATTCGACGCAATTATTTTGCAACGTTAGCGTCGGTAATCGTTTACGTTTGACTTCAGCATAAGTTCCCTATCAGCGATTTACAGAATATTTTGGGTGGATATAGGTCAGCAAGAACAGTGCTATCCGTCTGTGTAAATTTGCCGGTCAAGTTTGTCCTCGTTTTGGGTGTTACGGCGGTGTGAAGGATTGCATTGTCCAAAAATATTGCATTTCAACTTCAACTCCAAAATATTAGTCACACAGCTTTGAGTAACACATCTAATTTGAAGACGGTCGCTGCGCCTGCAAAATGGTGCCCGGTTCAGCCTTCTACGTCGAACGGTTTCCGAGCACCAATTGTAATCCTGAATATGCCAATTTTATCATGAAAGTGGTCACACCTTTGCACGTGGCACGCGCATCGCTCTGGCCGACATCCTATACTCAAGGCCAATCGATTATCTATCACATAGTGTTGCTCGCATATCGCTGCGATTCTCGGTTGCCGAGCAAGCGGCCGGGGAACCGGGCGAAACTTGCCCGATTTTCGCGATTTCACAATGTCGCGTTTCCCATGTTAAACGAATGGCGCACGCGCGCACGTGCCGACGCCGCACCGTCGGTCGGATCAACACCAAAACTTGATACGACCTGTTGAATCACGGGACCCAAAAGTCCTGAAAAAAATCCTCCTCATAACTCATCAGACGACTGCACAGGAACCGATTTAGGGCGTCACTCCGGCGGCGGCGGCGGCGGCGGCGGGTCATCTTTTAGGATTTATAATATAGGGACTAGATGGCCTTTATTGCGCGATGCGCAATTTATATAGCCAGCTAATTTATATATGCTAGCCGTTTCCAGTGTCTCGTATTCCGTATTCAGTATTCGGTATTCCTTATTCCTTATTCCGTATTTCGTATTTCGTATTCCGTATTCCGTAGTCCGTATGTCGTATTCCGTATCCCGTTCCCGTTATTTTATCCCGTTCCCGTCTCCCGTTCCCGTATCCTGTTCCCGTATACCGTTCCCGTATCCCGTTCCCGTATCCCGTTCCCGTATCCCGTTACCGTATCCCGTTACCGTATCCCGTTACCGTATCCCGTTACCGTATCCCGTTACCGTATCCCGTTACCGTATCCCGTTACCGTATCCCGTTACCGTATCCCGTTCCCGTATCTAGTTCCCGTATCCCGTTTCCGTATCCTGTTCCCGTATCCCGTATACCGTTGCCGTATCCCGTTTCCGCATCCCGTTCTCGTATCCCGTTCCCGTATCCCGTTCGCGTATCCCGTTCCCGTATCCCGTTCCCGTATCCCGTTCCCGTATCCTGTTCCCGTATCCCGTTCCCGTATCCCTTCCCGTATATCGTTCCCTATCCTGTATCCCGTTCCCGTATCCCATTCCCGTATCCGGTATCCCGTATCCCGTTCCCGTTTCCGTTTCCCGTTCCCGTATCCCATTCCCATATCCCGTTCCCATATCCCGTTCCCGTATGACGTTCCCGTATCCCGTTCCCGTATCCCCTTCCCGTATCCCGTTCCCGTATGCCGTTCCCGTATCCCGTTCACGTATCCCATTCCCGTATCCCGTTCCCGTATCCCGTTCCCGTATCCCGTTCCCGTATCCCGTTCCCGTATCCCGTTCCCGTATCCCGTTCCCGTATCCCGTTCCCGTATCCCGTTCCCGTATCCTGTTCCAATATCCAGTTCCCATATCCCGTTCCCGTATCTCGTATCCCGTTCCCGTATCTCGTTCCCGTATCCTGCTAACGTATCCCGATCCCGTATCCCGTTCTCTTATCCCGCTCTCGTAACCCGTTCCCGTAACCCGTTCCCGTAACCCGTTCCCGTAACCCGTTCCCGTAACCCGTTCCCGTAACCCGTTCCCGTAACCCGTTCCCGTAACCCGTTCCCGTAACCCGTTCCCGTAACCCGTTCCCGTAACCCGTTCCTGTAACTTGTTCCCGTAACCCGTTCCCGTAACCCGTTCCCGTATCCCGTTCCCGTATCCCGTTCCCGTATCCCGTTCCCGTATCCCGTTCACGTATCACGTTCACGTATCCCGTTCACGTATCCCGTTCCCGTATCCCGTTCACTTATGCCGCTCCCGTATCCCGCTCCCGTATCTCATTCCCGTTTCTTGAACACCGTTCCGATATCTCCTTACCATATCTAGTTAACGTATCTCATTCCCGTATCCTGTTCCCGTATCTCGTTCCAGCATCCCTTTCTCGTACCCAGTTTCCGTATCTTGTTGCCGTATTTCGTTCCCATATCTTCTTACCGTATCTCTTTCCCGTGTCGCAGTCTCTGCCAAAACATTTTAGCGGTTTACATGCCTGAAATATGTCAACCGGCTTCAACAAAATCTCGCCGGGAGGGAGGTGCGACGTCAGCTAGTCATGCGCTCATTGATGAATTTGACTGCGGCAGTGGCAGTCTTGGGCAAACTTAAACGATACTATTTTATTCGACGAAATTATTTCGCAACGTTAGCGTTGGTAATCGTTTACGTTTGACTTCAGCATAAGTTACCTATGAGCGTTTTACAGAATATTTTGGGTGGATATAGGTCAGCAAGAACGGTTCTATCCGTCAGTGTAAACTTGCCGGTCAAGTTTGTCCTCGTTTTGGGTGTTACGGCGGTGTGAAGGATTAAATTGTCCAAAAATATTGCATTTCAACTTCAACTCCAAAATATTAGTCGCACAGCTTTGAGTAACACATATAATTTGAAGACGGTCGCTGCGCCTGCAAAATGGTGCCCGGATCTGCCTTTTACGTCGAACGGTTTCCGAGCACCAATTTAAATCCTGAATATGCCAATTTTATCATGAAAGTGGTCACAACTTTGCACGTGGCACGCACATCGCTCTGGACGACATGCTATACGCAAGGCCAATCGATTATCTATCACATAGTGTTGCTCGCATATCGCTGCGATTCTCGTTTGCCGAGCAAGCGGCCGGGGAACCGGGCGAAACTTGCCCATTTTTCGCGATTTCACAATGTCGCGTTTCCCATGTTAAACGAATGGCGCACGCGCGCACGTGCCGACGCCGCACCATCAGTCGGATCGACACCAAAACTTGATACGACCTGTTGAATCACGGGACCCAAAAGTGCTGAAAAAATCACCCTCATAACTCATCAGACGGCTGCACAGGAACCGATTTAGGGCGTCACTCCGGCGGCGGCGGCGGCGGCGGCGGGTCATCTTTTAGGATTTATAATATAGAGATAGAGACTAGATGGCCTTTATTGCGCGATGCGCAATTTATATAGCCAGCTAATTTATATATGCTAGCCGTTTCCCGTATCTCGTATTCCGTATTCCGTATTCGGTATTCCTTATTCCTTATTCCTTCCGTAGTCCGTAGTCCGTAGTCCGTAGTCCGTATGTCGTATTCCGTACCCCGTTCCCGTTCTTGTATCCCGTTCCAGTCTCCCGTTCCCGTATCCTGTTCCCGTATCCCGTTCCCGTATCCCGTTCCCGTATCCCGTTACCGTATCCCGTTACCGTATCCCGTTACCGTATCCCGTTACCGTATCCCGTTACCGTATCCCGTTACCGTATCCCGTTACCGTATCCCGTTACCTATCCCGTTACCGTATCCCGTTACCGTATCCCGTTACCGTATCCCGTTACCGTATCCCGTTACCGTATCCTGTTACCGTATCCTGTTCCCTTATCCCGTTCCCGTATCCGGTTCCCGTATCTGGTTCCCGTATCTGGTTCCCGTATCCCGTTCCCGTATCCCGTTCCCGTATCCCGTTCCCGTATCCCGTTCCCGTATCCCGTTCCCGTATCCCGTTCCCGTATCCCGTTCCCGTATCCCGTTCCCGTATCCCGTTCCATTATCCCGTTCCAGTATCCCGTTCTCGTTCCCGTATCCCGTTCCCGTATCCCGTTCCCGTATCCCGTATCCCGTTCCCGTATCCCGTTCCCGTATCCCGTTCCCGTATCCCGTTCCCGTATCCCGTTCCCGTATCCCGTTCGCGTATCCCGATCCCGTTCCCAAATCCTATTCCCGTAAACCGTATCCCGTATCCAATTCCCGTATTCTGTTCCCGTATCCTGTTCCCGTATCCCGTTCCCGTATCCCGTTCCCGTATCCCGTTCCCGTATCCCGTTCCCGTATCCCGTTCCCGTATCCCATTCCCGTATCCAGTTCCCGTATTCCGTTCCCGTATCCCGTTCCCGTATCCCGTTCCCGTATCCCGTTCCCGTATCCCGTTCCCGTATCCCGTTCCCGTATCCCGTTCCCGTATCCCGTTCCCGTATCCCGTTCCCGTATCCTGTTCCCGTATCCCGTTCCCGTATCCCGTTCCCGTATCCCGTTCCCGTATCCCGTTCCCGTATCCCGTTCCCGTTCCCGTATCATACAACTGTATCCCTTTCTCTTATCCCGTTCCCGTATCCCGTTCCCGTCTCCCGTTCCCATATCCCGTTCCCGTATCCTGTTCCCGTATCCTATTCCCGTATCCCGTTCCCGTATCCCGTTCCCGTATCCCGTTCCCGTATCCCGTTCCCGTATCCCGTTCCCGTATCCCGTTCCCGTATCCCGTTCCCGTATCCCGTTCCCGCATCGCGTTCCCGTATACCGTTCCGTATCCCATTCCCGTATTCCGTATCCCGTTCCCGTATCCCGTTCCCGTATCCAGTGCCCGTATCCCGTTCCCGTATCCCGTTCCCGTATCCCGTTCCCGTATCCCGTTCCCGTATCCCGTTCCCGTATCCCGTTCCCGTATCCCGTTCCCGTATCCCGTTCCCGTATCCCGTTCCCGTATCCCGTTCCCGTATCCCGTTCCCGTATCCCGTTCCCGTATCCCGTGCCCGTATCCCGTTCCCGTATCCCGTTCCCGTATCCCGTATCCCGTTCCCGTATCCTGTTCCCGTATCCCGTTCCTGTATCCCGTTCCCGTATCCCGTTTCCGTATCCCTTTACCCTATCCCGTTCCCGCATCCCGTTCCCGTATCCCGTTCCCCTATCTCGTTCTCGTATCCAGTTCCCGTATTCCGTTCCCGTATTCCGTTCCCGTATTCCGTTCCCGTATTCCGTTCCCGTATTCTGTTCCCGTATCCCGTTCCCGTATCCCATATCATGTTCCCGTATCCCATTCCCGTATCCCATTCCCATATCCCATTCCCGTATCCCATTCCCGTATCCGATTTCCGTATCCCATTCCCGTATCCCATTCCAGTATCCCATTCCTGTATCCCATTCCCGTATCCCATTCCCGTATCCCATTCCCGTACCCGTTGTCGTATCCCATTCCTGTATCCCGTTGCCGTATCCCGTTCCAGTATCCCGTATCGGGCTCCCACTCCAGTCCCCGTTCTCGTATCCCGTTTCCGTATCTTCTTTCCGTATCCCATTCCCGTATCACGTTCCCGTATCACGTTCCTGTATCCCGTTCCCGTATCCCGTTCCCGTATCCCGTTCCCGTATCTCGTTCCCGTATCCCGTTCCCGTATCCCGTTCCCGTAGCCCGTTCCCGTAGCCCGTTCCCGTAGCCCGTTCCCGTAGCCCGTTCCCGTGACCCGTTCCCGTATGCCGCTCACGTATCTTATTCCCGTATCTAGTACACCGTTCCGATATCTCCTTACCATATCCAGTTACCGTATCTCATTCCCGTATCGTGTTCTCGTATCTCGTTCCAGCATCCCTTTCCGTCCCCAGTTCCGTATCATGTTGCCGTATTTCGTTCCCATATCTTCTTACCGTATATCGTTCCCGTGTCGCAGTCTCTGCCAAAACATTTTAGCGGTTTACATGCCTGACATATGTCAACCGGCTTCAACAAAATCTCCCCGGGAGGGAGGTGCGACGTCTGCTAGTCATGCGCTCATTGATGAATTTGGCTGCGGCAGTGTCAGTCTTGGGCAAACTTAAACGACGCTATTTTATTCGACGCAATTATTTTGCAACGTTAGCGTCGGTAATCGTTTACGTTTGACTTCAGCATAAGTTCCCTATCAGCGATTTACAGAATATTTTGGGTGGATATAGGTCAGCAAGAACAGTGCTATCCGTCTGTGTAAATTTGCCGGTCAAGTTTGTCCTCGTTTTGGGTGTTACGGCGGTGTGAAGGATTGCATTGTCCAAAAATATTGCATTTCAACTTCAACTCCAAAATATTAGTCACACAGCTTTGAGTAACACATATAATTTGAAGACGGTCGCTGCGCCTGCAAAATGGTGCCCGGTTCAGCCTTCTACGTCGAACGGTTTCCGAGCACCAATTGTAATCCTGAATATGCCAATTTTATCATGAAAGTGGTCACACCTTTGCACGTGGCACGCGCATCGCTCTGGCCGACATCCTATACGCAAGGCCAATCGATTATCTATCACATAGTGTTGCTGGCATATCGCTGCGATTCTCGGTTGCCGAGCAAGCGGCCGGGGAACCGGGCGAAACTTGCCCGATTTTCGCGATTTCACAATGTCGCGTTTCCCATGTTAAACGAATGGCGCACGCGCGCACGTGCCGACGCCGCACCGTCGGTCGGATCAAGACCAAAACTTGATACGACCTGTTGAATCACGGAACCCAAAAGTTCTGAAAAAATCCTCCTCATAACTCATCAGACGACTGCACAGGAACCGATTTAGGGCGTCACTCCGGCGGCGGCGGCGGCGGCGGCGGCGGGTCATCTTTTAGGATTTATAATATAGAGACTAGATGGCCTTTATTGCGCGATGCGCAATTTATATAGCCAGCTTATTTATATATGCTATCCGTTTCCAGTGTCCCGTATTCCGTATTCAGTATTCCGTATTCAGTATTCCGTATTCAGTATTCAGTATTCAGTATTCAGTATTCCGTATTCAGTATTCCGTATTCAGTATTCCGTATTCAGTATTCCGTATTCAGTATTCCGTATTCAGTATTCCGTATTCAGTATTCCGTATTCAGTATTCCGTATTCAGTATTCCGTATTCAGTATTCCGTATTCAGTATTCCGTATTCCGTATTCCGTATTCAGTATTCCGTATTTATTATTCCGTATTACATATTCCGTATCTCGTTTCTCGTATTCCGTATTCTGTATTCTGTATTCCGTATTCCGTATTACGTATTACATATTACGTATCCCAACCCGTTCCCGTATCCCGTATCCCGTATCCTGTTACCGTATCCCGTTACCGTATCCCGTTACCGTATCCCGTTACCGTATCCCGTTACCGTATCCCGTTACCGTATCCCGTTACCGTATCCCGTTACCGTATCCCGTTTCCCCGTTCCTGTATACTGTTACCGTATTCCGTTCCCGTATCCCGTTCCCGTATTCCGTTCCCGTATCCAGTTCTCGTATCCCGTTCCCGTATCCCGTTCCCGTATCTCTTTTCCGTATCCTGTTCCCGTATCCCGCATCCCATTTCCGTATCCCGTTCCTGTATCGCGTTCCTGTATCCCGTTCCTGTATCCCGTTCCCGTATCCCATTGCCGTATCCTGTTCCCGTATCCCGTTCCCGTATCCCGTTCCTGTATCCCGTTCCCGTTCCCGTATCCCGTTCCCGTTTCCCGTATCCCGTTCCCGTATCCCATTCCCGTATCCCGTTCCCGTATCCTGTTCCCGTATCCCGTTCCCGTATCCCGTTCCCGTATCCCGTTCCCGTTCCCGTATCCCGTTCCCGTATCCCGTTCCCGTATCCCGTTCCCGTAACATGTTTCCGTTTCTGTATCCCGTGCCCGTATCCCGTATACTGTTCCCGTATCCTGTTCTCGCATCCAGTTATCATACCCCGTTCCCGTATCCCGTTCCCGTATCCCGTATCCCGTATCCCGTTCCCGTATCCCGTTCCCGTATCCCGTTCCCGTATCCCGTTCCCGTATCCCGTTCCCGTATCCCGTTCCCGTATCCCGTTCCCGTATCCCGTTCCCGTATCCCGTTCCCGTATCCCGTTGCCGTATCCCGTTGCCGTATCCCGTTCCCGTATCCCGTTCCCGTATCCCGTTCCCGTATCCAGTTCCCGTATCCCGTTCCTGTATCCCGTTCCTGTATCTCGTTTCCCGTTTCCGTATCTCGTATCCCCTTCACGTATCCGATCCCATATCCTTTATCCCGCTCCCGTATCCAGTTTCCGAAACCCCTTCCGGTTTCCCGTTCCGTATCCAGTTCCCGTATATCGCGTATATCCCGACATCTTATATCCCGTTCCCGTATCCCGTTTCCGTATTCTGATCCCGTATCCGGTATATCGTTCGCGTATCCGGGATACTTTAATCAGATCCCGTATCCAGCTACCGTATCCCGTTCCCGTATCCCGTTCCCGTATCCCGTTCCCGTATCCCGTTCCCGTATCCCGCTCCCGTATTTCCTTCCCGTATCTCGTACACCGTTCCGATATCTCCTTACCATATCTAGTTCCCGTATCTCATTCCCGTGTCCTGTTCCCGTATCTAGTTCCAGCATCCCTTTCTCGTACCCAGTTTCCGTATCTTGTTGCCGTATTTCGTTCCATATCTTATTACCGTATCTCGTTGCCGCATCGCAGTCTCTGCCAAAACATTCTAGCGGTTTAAATGCCTGAAATCTGTCAACCGGCTTCCACAAAATCTCTTCGCGAAGGAGGTGCGACGTCAGCTAGTCATGCGCTCATGGATGAATTTGACTGAAGCAGTGTCAGCCTTGGGCAAAATTAAACGATCGCAGTGTGTGGTAGTATTACATAATATACACGCATTATAAATGACTCACGATAATATCTGTACCTACCACGAGCGAGCCGGGCCTTACGTTATTGCGGGCGGCAGCTATCGCCGGGGCAGACTACGCAAGCCAACAAGCCCGACGTTACGTTATTGCGTGAGGGAGCTATCGCCGGCCGACGGCCGGCGCCCGACTGGCGCCTAGCTTCGGTAATCGTTTACGTTTGACTTCTGCATAAGTTACCTATGAGCGATTAGGAAAATATTTTGGGTGGATATAGGTCAGCAAGAACGGCGCTACCCGTCTGTGTAAATTTTTCGGTCAAGTTTGTCCTTTTTTGGGTGTTACGGCGGTGTGAAGCATTAAATGGTCCAAAAATATTGCATTTCAACTTGAACGCCAAAATATTAGTCTCACAGCTTTGAGTAACAAATATAATTTGAAGAGGGTCACTGCGCCTGCAAATTGGTGCCCGGATCAGCGTTCTACGTTGAACAGTTTCCGAGCACCAATTTAAATCCTGAATAGGCCAATTTTATCATTAAAGTGGTCACAACTTTGCACGTGGCACGCGCATTGTTCTCAACAATATTTTATACGCCAGGCCAATCGATTATCTATCACATAGTGTTGCTCGCGTACCGCTGCGACTCTTGGTTGCCCAGCAAGTGACCGGGGAACCGCGAGGAACTTGCCCGTTTTTCGCGATTTCCGAATGTCGCGTTCCCCATGTTAAACGAATGGCGCACGCGCGCACGCGCCGACATCGCACCTTTAGTCTTATTAAGCTGAAAATTTAATACGACCTGTTAAATCACGGAACCCAAAATTCCTGAAAAAATAACTCTCATAACTCATCAGACGACTGCACAGGAACCGATTTAGGGCGTCACTCCGGCGGCGGCGGCGGCGGCGGCGGGTCATCTTTTAGGATTTATAATATATAGAGATAATATAGAGATATAGAGATACTAGATGGCCTTTATTGCGCGATGCGCAATTTATATAGCCAGCTTATGTATATATGCTAGCCGTTTCTAGTGTCCCGTATTCCGTATTCCGTATTCATTATTCCGTATTCCGTATTCCGTATCTCGTATTCCGTATTCCGTATCTCGTATTCCGTATTCCGTATACCAAATTCCGTATTACGTATCCCGTTCCCGTTCCCGTATCCCGTTCCCGTATCCCGTTCCCGTATCCCGTTCCCGTATCCCGTTCCCGTATCCCGTTCACGTATCCCGTTCCCGTATCCCGTTCTCGTATCCCGTTCCCGTATCCCGTTCCCGTATCCCGTTCCCGTATCCCGTTCCCGTATCCCGTTCCCGTATCCCGTTCCCGTATCCCGTTCCCGTATCCCGTTCCCGTATCCCGTATCCCGTTCCCGTATCCCGTTCCCGTATCCCGTTCCCGTATCCCGTTCCCGTATTCCGTTCCCGTATCCCGTTCCCGTATCCCGTTCCCGTATCCCGTTCTCGTATCCCGTTCCCGTATCCCGTTCCCGTATCCCACTCCCGTATCCCGTTCCCGTATCCCGTTCCCGTATCCCGTTCCCGTATCCCGTTCCCGTATCCCGTTCCCGTATCCCGTTCCCGTATCCCGTTCCCGTATCCCGTTCCCGTATCCCGTTCCCGTATCCCGTTTCTGTATCCCGTTCCCGTATCCCGTTCCCGTATCCCGTTGTGGTATCCCGTTCCCGTATCCCGTTCCCGTATCCCGTGCCTGTATCCCGTTCCCTGTTCCCGTATCCAGTTCCCGTATCCCGTTCCGGTATCCCGTTCCGCTATCCCGTTCCGGTATCCCATTCATGTATCCCGTATACCGTTACCGAATCCCTTAATCAGCTCCCGTATCCAGATTCCGTATCCCGTTGCCGTATCCTGTTCCCTCTTCCCGTATCCCGTTCCCGTATCCCGTATCCCGTATCCCGTATCCTGTATCCCATTCCCGTATGCCGTTTCCGTATCCCGTATCCCGTTCCCGTATCACGTTTCCGTATCCCGTTCCTGTATCCCGTTCCCGTATCCTGTTCCCGTATCCCGTTCCCGTTTCCCGTTCCCGTATCCCGTTCCCGTATCCCGTTACTGTATCCCGTTCCCGTATCCCGTTCCCGTAGCCCGTTCCTGTATCCCGTATTCTGTATCCCATTCCCGTATGCCGTTTCCGTATCCCGTATCCCGTATCCCGTTCCCGTATCCCGTTCCCGTATCCCGTTCTCGTATCCCGTTCCCGTATCCCGTTCCCGTATCCAGTTCTCGTGCCCCGTATCCCGTTCCCGTATCCCTTTCCCGTATCCCGTTCCCGTATCCCGTACCCCGTTCCCGTATCCCGTATTCCGCTCCCGTATCCCGTTCCCGTATCCCGTTCCCGTATCCCGTTCCCGTATCCCGTTCCCGTATCCCGTTCCCGTATCCCGTTCCCGTATCCCGTTCTCGTATCCCGTTCCCGTATCCCGTTGCCGTATCCCATTCCCGTATCCCGTTCCCGTCTCCCGTATGCCGTGCCCATATCCCGTTCCCGTATCCTGTTCCCGTATCATGTTCCCGTATCCCGTTCCCGTATCCCGTTCCCGTATCCAGTTCCCGTATCCCGTTCCCGTATCCCGTTTCCGTATGTATCCCGTTACCCTATCCCGTTCCCGTATCCCGTTCCCGTATCCCGTTCTCGTATCCCGTTCTCGTATCCCGTTCCCGTATTCCGTTCCCGTATTCCGTTCCCGTATTCCGTTCCCGTATTCCGTTCCCGTATTCCGTTCCCGTATTCCGTTTCCGTATCCCGTTCCCGTATCCCATATCATGTTCCCGTATCCCATTCTCGTATCCCATTCCCGTATCCCATTCCCCTATCCAATTCCCGTATCCCATTCCCGTATCACATTCCCGTATCCCATTACCGTATCCCATTCACGTGTCCCATTCCCGTATCCCATTCCCGTATACCATTCCCGTATCCCATTCACGTATCCCATTCCCGTATCCCATTCCCGTATCCCATTCCCGTATCCCATTCCCGTATCCCATTCCCGTATCCCGTTGCCGTATCCCGTTCCAGTATCCCGTATCGCCTTCCCACTCCAGTCCCCGTTCCCGTATCTCGTTTCCGTATCTTGTTTCCGTATCCCATTCCCGTATCACGTTCCCGTATCACGTTCCTGTATGACGCTCCCGTATCGCGTTCCTGTATCCCGTTCCCGTATCTCGTTCCCGTATCCCGTTCCAGTATCCCGTTCCCGTATTCCATTCCCGTATCCCATATCCTGTTCCCGTATCCCATTCCCGTATCCTATTCCCGTATCCCATTCCCGTATCCCGTTGCCGTATCCCGTTCCAATATCCCGTATCGCGCTCCCACTCCAGTCCTCGTTTCCGTATCCCGTTGCCGTATCTTGTTTCTGTATTCTATTCCCGTATCACGTTCCCGTATCACGTTCCTGTATCACGTTCCCGTATCCCGTTCCCGTATCCCGCTCCCGTATCCCGCTCCCGTATCTTATTCCCGTATCTAGTACACCGTTCCGATATCTCCTTACCATATCTAGTTACCGCATCTTATTCCCGTATCCTGTTCCCGTATCTCGTTCCAGCATCCCTTTCTCATACCCAGTTTCCGTATCTTGTTGCCGTATTTCGTTCCCAAGTATCTACTTACCGTATCTGTTTCCCGTATCGCAGTCTCTGCCAAAACATTTTAGCGGTTTACATGCCTGAAATATGTCAACCGGCTTCAACAAAATCTCCCCGGGAGGGAGGTGCGACGTCTGCTAGTCATGCGCTCATTGATGAATTTAACTACGGCAGTGTCAGTGTTGGGAAAACTTAACCGATGATATTTTATTCGACGAAATTATTTCGCAACGTTAGCGTCGGTAATCGTATACGTTTGACTTCAGCATAAGTTACCTATGAGCGATTTACATAATATTTTGGGTGGATATAGATCAGCAAGAACGGCGCTATCCGTCTGTGTACATTTGCCGGGCAAGTTTGTCCTCGTTTTGGGTGTTACGGCGGTGTGAAGCATTAATTGGTCCGAAAATATTGCATTTCAACTTCAACTCCAAAATATTAGTCACACAGCTTTGAGTAACCCATATAATTTGAAGACGGTCGCTGCACCTGCAAAATGGTGCCCGGTTCAGCCTTCTACGTCGAACGGTTTCCGAGCACCAATTTAAATCCTGAATATGCCATTTTTTTCATGAAAGTGGTCAGAACTTTGCACGTGATACGCGCATCGCTCTGGACGACATCCTATACGCAAGGTCAATCGATTATCTATCACATAGTGTTGCTCACATATCGCTGCGATGCTCGGTTGCCGAGCAAGCGGCCGGGGAACCGGGCGAAACTTGCCCATTTTTCGCGATTTCACAATATCGCGTTTCCCATGTTAAACGAATGGCACACGCGCGCACGTGCCGACGCCGCACCGTCTGTCGGATCGTCACCAAAACTTGATACGACCTGTTGAATCACGTGTCCCAAAAGTCCTGAAAAAATCACCCTCATAACTCATCAGACGACTGCACGTGTCCCGTATTCCGTATTCAGTATTCCATATTAATTATTCCGTATTCCGTATTCCGTATTCCGTATTCCGTATTCCGTATTCCGTATCTCGTATCTCGTATCT
Source organism: Chirona hameri (assembly GCA_036785665.1). Taxonomy (NCBI): domain Eukaryota; kingdom Metazoa; phylum Arthropoda; class Thecostraca; order Balanomorpha; family Balanidae; genus Chirona; species Chirona hameri. The sequence goes on along the minus strand of JAXIVJ010001610.1, from coordinate 74,918 downwards.
CGTATTCCGTATTCTGTATTCCGTATCCCGTTCCCGTATCCCGTTCCCGTATCCCGTTCCCGTATCCCATTCCCGTATCCCGTTCCCGTATCTCGTTCCCGTATCCCGTTCCCGTATCCCGTTCCCGTATCCCGTTCCCGTATCCCGTTCCCGTATCCCGTTCCCGTATCCCGTTCCCGTATCCCGTTCCCGTATCCCGTTCCCGTATCCCGTATCCCGTTTCCGTATACCGTTTCCGTGTACCGTTTCTGTATACCGTTTTCGTATCCCGTTCCCGTATCCCGTTCCCGTATCCCGTTCCTGTATCCCGTTCCCGTATCCCGTTCCCGTATCCCGTTCCCGTATCCCGTTCCCTTATCCCGTTCCCGTATCCCGTTCCCGTATCCCGTTCCCGTATCCCGTTCCCGTATCCCGTTCCCGTATCCCGTTCCCGTATCCCGTTCCCGTATCCCGTTCCCATATCCCGTACCCATATCCCATTCCCGTATCCCGTTCCCGTATCCCGTTCCCGTATCCCGTTCCCGTATCCCGTTCCCGTATCCCGTTCCCGTATCCCGTTCCCGTATCCCGTTCCCGTATCCCGTTCCCGTATCCCGTTCCCGTATCCCGTTCCCGTATCCCGTTCCCGTATCCCGTTCCCGTATCCCGTTCCCGTATCCCGTTCCCGTATCCCGTTTCCGTATCCCGTTCCCGTATCCCGTCCCCGTATCCCGCTCCCTTATCTTATTCCCGTATCTAGTACACCGTTCCGATATCTCCTTACCATATCTAGTTACCGCATCTCATTCCCATATCCTGTTCCCGTATCTCGTTCCAGCATCCCTTTCTCATACCCAGTTTCCGTATCTTGTTGCCGTATTTCGTTCCCATATCTACTTACCGTACCTCGTTCCCGTGTCGCAGTCTCTGCCAAAACATTTTAGCGGTTTACATGCCTGAAATATGTCAACCGGCTTCAACAAAATCTCCCAGGGGTAAAAATAACGCCAACTCAACAACGTCGTTGGTAGCAAATCAGCGTTACACCAAACGATGATTTGTAGCAAAACTGGCCAATTCCAAGGCACACAAATTACACTATCATTGCTGCGGTATATGCATGAATGAGTCACTTTCTGGTTTGTGTAGATCCTGTACACTTATGGGGCTGTTTTGTATCTTCACTGCTGGTTGATTTCTGTTTTCTGAAGATATTTTGAAATGTAATAGGTTGCTAGCCAGAAATGGGAAAATATCACCACAAATGGGCAAATATCACTAGGTTCTCGCAAAATCTAGAGACTTTAAACGTACCATTTAAGGTAATCTCACCTACCCAAGATAGAGAATATTGTAGCAAAAAACACCAACATGAATCGACCGAGAGTGAAACAGTTTGTACATTTTTGTATCACGCATAATACGAATAAAGGACATCACATTTTACTTCAAAATATTCCAATATCTTTTAATAAAATGTTTTTTAAAGTTCTTATCAGGCCATATTAAACAAAATGTTTGTAACGCAATGAAGCGTAGAGATTTCAAGAGTCTGCTTTTTATGGTACACTATCACTACAAGTTAGGGCGGTCGGGCGACCGGCCATGTCGGGCGGCTTTCGCTAGGATGGGACCCCGGCCGCTCCCTAGTATGATTCGTATTTGTCCGGAAGTAGGCAGCGTGACTGTGAAAACTGGGCTGACGTGGAGAAGGGAACGTGTGGGACACATTTGGCGCCTTCCTCGGAAACTGTGAGTGCGGAATTAGCCTAAAATCGCTCAAGAAGCTTTGTTTTTCTGACAAACCTTGTCGCGCCAGTGACTGTCCTTGTCGTGCCTGTGATGTCATTTATGAAGAAAGACCACCCTCAAGTCATTGATAAACTCCAAATTGAACGAAGTTTACGTGACCGTCGTCTGATTCCCAACTTTCTGGACCGTTTTCAAGAAATCGGCAAAAGACTCAAAACTATATTCTTCAGGCGGACGATGGGTGTATGACCACCGACATCAATCTGCCGACACCCGCCTCCCCGTCAACCCCTCCCCAATGTCGCCCACCGCGGCCCGACAACGGGCCCGAATAACCCTCAGCCGAACCGGGTCGGTCGGCCGCCGCCGTTAACGACGACCTTGGGACGGCGGCGACGCAGGACAGCCGGCCGACGGCGACTGAGGCGGAGGGGATGCAGCCGCAGGGGTGGAAGCATGGGGACGGATCCAGGGGGGACATGGTCCCCTATTCCTCCTGAAATCGGCGCAAATTTGATACATTTCCTGAGATAATATAAATTCTAAGCGATTTTTACTAAGGAAAGTTGGTTTTAAATCAGTTATCGATGCACAAGCAAGCGAAATCCGATGAGTTTTCATAATTGTGTGATACTTTTCGGGATTCCCCCCCAATTTACCCAAACCACCCATTCTGGATCCGCCTGTGGGTGGAAGGAAGGGGAAATGGAGGTAGATAATGGAAGGCAATCAATATAGGCAATTATATAAAGAGAGATTATAATTAGCCTGATGCTCATTGATATTTCAAAAAGATAAAACAAAGTTAAGAATTATATGATATTTCGTCTGGCGTAGCTGCAAAAGGACCGGTTAAATAACGTTGCAACACCTGCTAAACTGCTTGCCAGTTTTTTTCTCTCTCGAATTTTCGCACTAGCAGATATAAACATTTGCACTCAACAAAATGGAAATGTAGCAATTGAAATGTGTATAAATGTAGTTTCGATGAGAATGTAATAAAACTCGATAAAAAGTAGCTTCGATGAAAAAGTGTAACAAAATTGGCCTCCGTCAAATTCGGTTGGTAGCAAATTTTACCTTTTTTACCCCTGCATTCCCATATCCTGTTCCCGTATCTCGTTCCAGCATCCCTTTCTCGTACCCAGTTTCCGTATCTTGTTGCCGTATTTCGTACCCATATCTTCTTACCGTATCTCGTTCCCGTGTCGCAGTCTCTGCCAAAACATTTTAGAGGTTTACATGCCTGACATATGTCAACCGGCTTCAACAAAATCTCCCCGGGAGGGAGGTGCGACGTCTGCTAGTCATGCGCTCATTGATGAATTTGACTGCGGCAGTGTCAGTCTTGGGCAAACTTAAACGACGCTATTTTATTCGACGCAATTATTTCGCAACGTTAGCGTCGGTAATCGTTTACGTTTGACATCAGCATAAGTTCCCTATCAGCGATTTACAGAATATTTTGGGTGGATATAGGTCAGCAAGAACAGTGCTATCCGTCTGTGTAAATTTGCCGGTCAAGTTTGTCTTCGTTTTGGGTGTTACGGCGGTGTGAAGGATTGCATTGTCCAAAAATATTGCATTTCAACTTCAACTCCAAAATATTAGTCACACAGCTTTGAGTAACACATCTAATTTGAAGACGGTCGCTGCGCCTGCAAAATGGTGCCCGGTTCAGCCTTCTACGTCGAACGGTTTCCGAGCACCAATTTAAATCCTGAATATGCCATTTTTTTCATGGAAGTGGTCACAACTTTGCACGTGGCACGCGCATCGCTCTGGACGACATCCTATACGGAAGGTCAATCGATTATCTATCACATAGTGTTGCTCGCATATCGCTGCGATGCTCGGTTGCCGAGCAAGCGGCCGGGGAACCGGGCGAAACTTGCCCATTTTTCGCGATTTCCGAATGTCGCGTTTCCCATGTTAAACGAATGGCGCACGTGCGCACGCGCCGACGCCGCACCGTCGGTCGGATCGACACCAAAACTTGATACGACCTGTTGAATCACAAGACCCAAAAGTCCTCAAAAAATGACTCTCATAACCCATCAGACGACTGCACAGGAACCGATTTAGGGCGTCACTCCGGCGGCGGCGGGTCATCTTTTAGGATTTATAATATAGGGACTAGATGGCCTTTATTGCGCGATGCGCAATTTATATAGCCAGCTTATGTATATATGCTAGCCGTTTCTAGTGTCCCGTATTCCGTATTCCGTATTCATTATTCCGTATTCCGTATCTCGTATTCCGTATTGCGTATTGCGTATTGCGTATTGCGTATTCCGTTCCCGTTCCCGTTCCCGTATCCCGTATCCCGATCCCGTATCCCGTTCCCGTATCCCGTTCCCGTATCCTGTTCCCGTTTCCCGTTCCCGTATCCCGTTCCCGTATCCCGTTCACGTATCCCGTTCCCGTATCCCGTTCCCGTATCCCGTTCCCGTATCCCGTTCCCGTATCCCGTTCCCGTATCCCGTTCCCGTATCCCATTCTCGTATCCCGTTCCCGTATCCCGTTCCCGTATCCCGTTCCCGTATCCCGTATCCCGTTCCCGTATCCCGTTCCCGTATCCCGTTCCCGTATCCCGTTCCCGTATCCCGTATCCCATTCCCTTATCCCGTTCCCGTATCCCGTTCCCGTATCCCGTTCCCGTATCCCGTTCCCGTATCCCGTTCCCGTATCCCGTTCCCGTATCCCGTTCCCGTATCCCGTTCCCGTATCCCGTTCCCGTATCCCGTTCCCGTATCCCGTTCCCGTATCCCGTTCCCGTATCCCGTTCCCGTATCCCGTTCCCGTATCCCGTTCCCGTATCCCGTTCCCGTATCACGTCCCCGTCTCCCGTTCCCGTATCCCGTTTCCGTATCCCGTTCCCGTATCCCGTTCCCGTATCCCATTCCCGTATCCCGTTCCCGTATCCCGTTCCCGTATCCCGTTCACGTATCCCGTTCCCGTATCCCGTTCCCGTATCCCGTTCCCGTATCCCGTTCCCGTATCCCGTTCCCGTATCCCGTTCCCGTATCCCGTTCCCTATCCTGTTCCCGTATCCTGTCCCCGTATCCTGTTCCCGTAGTTCTGTTCCCGTATCGCGTTCCCGAATACCGTTCCCGTATCTCATTCCCGTATCTCATTCCCGTATCTCGTACACCGTTCCGTTATCTCCTTACCATATCTAGTTACCGTATCTCATTCCCGTATCCTGTTCCCGCATCTCGTTCCAGCATCTCTTTCTCGTACCCAGTTTCCGTATCTTGTTCCCGTATTTCGTTCCCATATCTTCTTACCGTATCTCGTTCCCGTGTCGCAGTCTCGGCCAAAACATTGTAGCTGTTTACATGCCTGAAATATGTCAACCGGCTTTAACAAAATCTCCCCGGGAGGGAGGTGCGACGTCTGCTAGTCATGCGCTCATTGATGAATTTGACTGCGGCAGTGTCAGTCTTGGGCAAACTTCAACGATGTTATTTTATTCGACGCAATTATTTCGCAACGTTAGCGTCGGTAATCGTTTACGTTTGACTTCAGCATAAGTTACCTATGAGCGATTTACATAATATTTTGGGTGGATATAGGTCAGCAAGAACGGCGCTATCCGTCTGTGTAAATTTGCCGGTCAAGTTTGTACTCGTTTTGGGTGTTACGGCGGTGTGAAGGATTACATTGTCAAAAAATATTGCATTTCAACTTCAACTCCAAAATATTAGTCACACAGCTTGGAGTAACACATATAATTTGAAGACGGTCGCTGCGCCTGCAAAATGGTGCCCGGTTCAGCCTTCTACGTCGAACGGTTTCCGAGCACCAATTTAAATCCTGAATATGTCAATTTTATCATGAAAGTGGTCACAACTTTGCACGTGGCTCGCGCATCTCTCTGGGCGACATTCTATACGCAAGGCCAATCAATTATCTATCGCATAGTGTTGCTTGCATATCGCTGCGACTCTCGGTTGCCGAGCAACCGGCCGGGAAACCGCGCGAAACTTGGCCGTTTTTCGCGATTTCACAATGTCGCGTTTCCCATGTTAAACGAATGGCGCACGCGCACACGTGCCAACGCCGTACCGTCGGTCGGATGGAGACCAAAACTTGATACGACCTGTTGAATCACGGGACCCAAAAGTTCTGAAAAAATCACGTTCATAACTCATCAGACGACAGCAGAGGAACCGATTTAGGGCGTCACCCCGGCGGCGGCGGCGGCGGCGGCGGCGGCGGGTCATCTTTTAGGATGTATAATATAGAGATAGAGATAGAGATAATTCCTTATGCCCTCATGAGACCCTGTAAGTTTCAAACTGATCAGTGAGAAACTCTGGCTTTGGCACAACTGCAAACATTTTTGGAGGTGGGGTCACTTGACCTAATCTGGTGACCTGACCTGAGATGACCAGAGGTATTTTGTTTTTCAAAATGTGTGCAATTGATGTCCTAACAGGTGTGCCAAATACCCGGCGGCGCTGCGCGCCGCCGTTTTTTCGCTGTCTGCGAAAAAACTGAAGGGGGGGGGGGGGGGGCGGAAATCACCGCCCCCCCCCCCTGCAGTGTGCGGGATAATATCAATTTTGGGTGGATGTTTTTTTTAAGCATGATCAAGATGATGTCGGTTACCTCACCATTGTGTTCAAAGCAGAGGCCAACCAGGTGAGTTTACCCTAACGTTTGCAACTATTATCACTTGGCATTTGGTCCAAGGTTTACAATTATATTCTTCCTCAAGATGACATATGAAGAAAAATGGTCCCAAGAGTGGTCTATGCTGGTGCTGTTCCTTATTAAATGCCACCTTTTACCTAATAAATGTAACGGAAAACTGTTTACGCTATTGTGTTTGTCTCGTCAAGGTGATTTGAATAATATAAATGGCGACCTTGTTAGATCAACTTCAAAATTTGACCCCAGGCCACGTCTCTTTTACTTGAGTTCAAGACCCAAGTAGGTCATGTTGCATATGGGAAGTCGTGTCTCGACGAGACAAATGGATTGCTGTCGGTTTTACTTCTCTATTTTCATTATGTCGCGAGTTATTGACACAACAAGTGATGATGACCTCGAATGACCTCAAATGACCCCATAGGGTCACTCAGCACAAATTACACTTGGATCATCAAGAATATCCTATAATAACATGCTCCAGAAGTAATTGGACTAATATCATGCATATCCTTGAAATAGGAAGCTTTTAAATATTTACCCGTCGACTTATTATGGGGAGTTCACGAAATTGACCTGACCTTAGGTCACCGATATCAAAATTCCGAGAAATAAAAAATTGTAAGTACTTATGCCTTCATGACACCCTGTAAGTTTCAAACTGATCGGTGAGAAACTCTGGCTTTGGCCCAACTGCAAACGTTTTTGGAGGTAAGGTCACTTGACCTGCTCTGGTGACCTGAGATGACTCGAGGCCAATTTTTGTCTTCAAAATGTGGGCCATTGATGTTCCAACAGGTGTACCAAAACCCTACCAGAAGAATCTGCCAGAAGAATCTGCCTATTCCCTGCGGAGGCAGATTCTCCCCCCCCCCCCCCCCCGGTGGGTTTTCACTTGCCGTTTATAAACCGTAAGGCGTCTTGCGTCTAGCGTCTTGAAACATTGTGACTTTTCTCAACTTTGAATGGCGCGTTTTGTGCCAACATTTTGAAAAAATCGGTTCAGCAGAGGCGGTGCCAAGCTCCTGTTTTGGGGAGGGTGTTTCGAATGCGGTTTTGCGGAGCATACTTCCTTCGTGGTTTGCAGTGCAATAAATGCGTCAGAAACAATTCCAATGCAATATGCATCATGGATACTGGGATTCTACATAATTTTGGGGCAGAGGCGCACTCAGGATATAAAAATGGGAGGCGATACCCACCCTCAAATTAGGTCCAACTTCAAATTAGTAAGATGATAAAAGCGTTACGGGCATGGTGCCCCCCATGTTTTTTCCTGGATCCACCTATGCGCAATATCTCAAATTTAACCAATTACAGCATATCCTGCCCACATTTGACGTTCATGACGTCCCAAACAATCACGAACAGCACATATTTATTTATTTTAAAAAAAAACATTTTACCTTCCCTGAATACGTCTATGATTTTTTTTGTCTTTTGATATATCAAAGACCAGTACCTGTGAAGCTCAAAAACGTTTAGGACATGAAAATCAGTCAAGCCAAATGGCTGCAATGACCTTTCAAAGAACACCCAAAATTTTCGGATTTGTTGCCCCGTGGCCCCCCATTTTTAAACAAAACAAAAATTTCGAGGTCCAAAAAGATAGATCTTGTCATGACGCATCGAATGGCGCTATTCTCATCGAAATCGACCGAGCGGTTCTCGAGATCTCTGGGGGAGAATCTGCCCCCCGCAGGTTAACCCGCGCCGTGCCGGGGGGGGGGGCGTTTAGACGCTCTCCCTCCGTTTTTTTTTTGCCAATAGCTAAAAAACCGTTGAAGCCAGGTAGCTGAAATTTTCAGTACCTGTCCGCGGAACATTTTTACAACTTTTGTGAAACCAAAAGTTTCAGGTCTTATCAGGTCAGGTCACCAGGTCAGGTCACGTGACCCAACCTCAGAAAAAGTCTGTGGTCGTGCCACGTCTACAGTTCCCGGGTGATCACTTTTAAACTTTTAGAGTTTGATAAAGATATCATTACCTACAATTTGCATATCTCGGATTTTTTTATTCGGTGACCTAAGGTCTGATCGATCACGTGACCTTCCCCATTATAAGTCAAAGGGGAAATATTGAAATGCTTTGCTTTCCATGTAAACGCATCCAATCAACGTTTTTTCTTCAGGATCATGTGGTAATACACCATTCTTCATTACCCAGATACTATTTTGGTTTATTTGACCCCCCACAAGGTCATCCGAGGTCACATGAGGTCACATACACTTTTTTGCCAATAACTTTTGATCGAAGAGAGATAGAAACTTGAAGAAGGCACGAATGTGATTTTCTCGTCAAGACGCATCGACTCATATGCAACATGACCCACCGTGACCGACTTGGTCACCATGTGACCTTCACCTGAGGTCAAATTTTTAATTGACTTTCCAAGGTCAAGATGTATATTTTTCGATGCGCCTTGCCGATGGAAACACGATGGAGCCACAATCAATGCTCTATCTTGAATAGCAAAAAAGTTATTCGCGAAAAACTTTTTCAAGAAAACAGCCATTTTGACCTTTGATGACCTCTGGAGCCTCAACTATTGACCTGAACTCAAATCTGACGGTAAAACGTAACTGGAGCGTTTCAAGAGCTATCTATTGTTTTTTCGGTTTTGTCCTAGCTATCATAGTTCCCGAGATATCGTGGGATTTCAGGATCAAGTTACCTAAAACGGGAAAATTTGACCTTTGATGACCTCTGGTGACCTCAATAATAACCTGAGCGAAAAAATGAATGAACTAGTTTCTAAATTATTTTTGAGGAGCTTTCCAACGCTGTTTTTCGTTTTGCGCTACGTTGCCTAGGAGCAGAGTTAGAAGGGGGGGGGCGTCGAAACGCCCCCCACCCCGGCACGGCGAAGGTGGCGCCGAGCACCGGCACGGCGCGGGTTAACGTAATTCTGGCCGCCCGCAGGGAATAGGGTTAACGCAATGGAAGTGGCCCCCGCCACGATCCCGGCCCAGAACGTTAGAAACATTTCAGGACACGTATTTTTTTTGGCGATAATGATTTCTATCCGATACAAATATTTCGGCCGAAGGTTGGGGGTGGTGGTATTTGGGGTTCACAACAAGCAATAAAAAAGAAAGAAACTAGGCAGCTAATTTAAAAAGTATGTGTAGTTGTGCATTACTCTTTACATAATTGATGACCGCAGAGCAAGCAGATTGTTAAATTGGGACATTTTCGGCCCCGGAACAAGTTCTTGTACGGAATATTTTGGCCCCCACTATATATATAGTAAGTTCGCACTTTTTAACACCCCTGACAATAATATGTACAATTATATTCCACTTTATCAACTGATTTCAATGCAACCAATTAGGATCGATATAAATTGAATTGGAGATTAATATATGGCGGTCGCTTTTTAAAATTCAAAAATCATAGGCGTGTGCAGGTCACTCAATATAGGGGTGAAGTAAATGCATAATAAAACATTTATGTTTTTTTATATATAAATGAAATGGTGTGTTATTGTGACATTAGACAAAATAGTTATAAAACTTCTTTTTGTTGCCATAGGCGGGACCAGGTTAGTGAAAAAGGAGGTAAAATAGGGAAAAACATTAACCGCAGGCAATTTGTTAGCCAGCACTATAAATACGTTACTGATCGTAAATAGTTCCTTTTTGCATGATGTAATTCATCATAGGCGTATCCAGGATCCAAACTAGGGAGGTGCAAGACCTTTTGATAGGTATGTTATTCGCTATTATGATACTAACTAGTCAACAGTGACTATTTCACTTACAACTTCAATTCACATTGCTTACCCCCCTTTTTACCCTACCTGGACTCGCCTATTATCTTATAATTGTTCATAGAGTACCTTGTGGTGCAAATATCATCCGAAAACTGCAGTATGTTATGTCATTGTAGGCCCATGCATCTTAGTTTCTTTGCAATAATATGACCCTTTTTCTTTTATTCCTGAGCGCGCATCTGCCGAAAATGACGTCATTATCTCTCCTGTCCTCATATGTGCATATATCATTATAAAAGTACCGTATATTGCGCCGTAATCGCTGGCATATCGTCATCACCATGCCGGTCACGCCCCCACCCCCTTGTATGTGCCTGAACACGCCCCTGCATCTATATAAGTAATACATTATGCAAATAATGGAAGAATAATCTATCTGCTCATCTTGACAGCTATAAATGCTCCTTACATTGCTCTATTGGCTTCCCGCCAAGCATTGAATACTTCCTAGTAACCTCCCCTTTTCAAGCCCCTGAAACCGCCTCCGCCATGCAACGTTTATGATATTGCATTAACATCAACTAATTTGCACTTGTTTCAATTACGGTAAACCGCTGTAACTCCTTGATACTTGAGGCAGTTAGGAAGAAGCTATGAAGATCGCATTTCCGTATTATCGCCAAATGTCTCCGCAGAACCATCCCAACAACGTGCCCTGTTACCGCCTCTGTTCAGGTTAACAATTCAAAAATGTGACTTTATATTTGAAAATCTATTTTCGGTAACGTTCCAAAATTGCAGGGACCTGCTCTTAGCCGTTATGGAGAAAACTGCGAAAAACATGATGGGGGGAAACATGATCAGGCCCCCTTCCCCTTGTTACAAATAGGGTTAAACATAACTGCATGAAATATTCCCCTGCGTAAAGGGAAAGTAATATGCGGCCTGGGTCTGAAACGTCAATTGACAAACATTCGCTTATGCAAGTTATTGCATGCAAAAGTAATAGCCGACGATTAGAGTCCCAAGCGTTTGTGTTAAGGGTCAGTACACGAATACTGCCATGGGGTAGCGGTCAATAGTCGAACACTATTTCCTGATGTGATGTCACTGTAGCCCGAGGGTGAAGACCGAATCATGTATAATTGCACGAGGTGAAGTCGAGGACAATTATACATGACTCGGTCTTACAGTAAAAAACTAGTAAAACAAAGTAAACAAATATTGACCACCTATATGTCAAAACAAGGGCTTCAAACAAGTCATCGCCCTGTTGGTATTTAAATAACACAACCTTATAAGAGTCTGGGCAGGGTAAGAATACCTGTAGAATACCTGGACTGGGTAAGTAAGGTAACAGGCTTATCCTTGTTACTAAGCTATTCGAAAAACACACAACATAGTTTGGGATTGGTTTTTGCATTTTTCAATGAAAAGGTACATCCTCCTTCATTTACCAGCTGCTGACAATCCTCATGCTGCATATGGAATTAGCCACAGACTCGCCATGCTCAGCTGATCCAGCTTTGACACGCTGTTTCCATGCATACTGATTACGAAGCAGGCCATTGGGTGGCCTTGGTGTTTGTTGATGATGTCATTGGTTTGGGACTGCTAGGATGATTTGTCAGGCTTGATAGCTAACGAGTCGCCACGCCGGCACCGATATGTGTCGCCATTTTGGTTTGCAACTGAATTTGCTGTGATCTCCGGGAGTAGCGAGCTGAGCGTGTCTGAAAACATTGTACCTATGCTAGTAAGTTTTGATTCCATGGACTGCAAATCTTTTGACATACTGGCAAAGCGATTTCCTTTAATTCTGATACCTAATACACCCTTTTTCGTTTGCTTTTGGCCGACGTTCGAAAACTCAGGTAAAACTGTTCTTTGGGTAAGGGCGATGCAAATTTGAAATTATAGTTTTCATATGCGCAATCCCTCACAACTATGTTTCTTTAGAACTGCAGTTTCTTTTCGATTTACGTGATTAATTTAATTTATTGCTATGAATATTGTCATTTGATGGCACAGCCAACCTTTTTGACGCAAAAGCTCGAGTGACGTGATTCAACTCTTGCAATGGTGATGGATCGTCAGCATCTCCCCTGATGCATGAGGTAGGGGTGGATTAGGTGCAACCAGGTTGACCTTCGTGTGATGGCTGTCGGTGGCAAGATCACATTTACGTTCATTGTTATTTCTTGCAAGAAGGAAGATCCAAATTGCAGAAGCTTCATAAAATTGGCTATTAGCTGCGCAGGCGTCACACTTCCGTGCACCAACTGTAGGTAGTGTAACAAGGGGCGGACGGTGCATCCCGCTTGATGACGTCACTGGGAGGTATTTTTAACTATCAATCGTAACTTTCCCGGGTGTATCCTATGTAGTTTTATCCTTGATAGTTTGACGGACAGATTGAGAAACAGAGCCGTCTTCAGGCAACGATGGAGGGGGCAGAGGCGTTCTCAGGGAGCAGTGATGGTGGACACACTTGTAGTAGCAACATTGGTCAATCAAATCAAAACAATCAAAACAATCAGAACTATACATTCGTCAAATACTTAGGTACTGCACTCGCTGGAAATAGCTGGAAAAAAATGTATTTGGCATCGTTGTTTAAAGAAATTACTGCAACTCGCGCTGCAAGCTCGTGCAGTTACTTCTTAACCCTCGCCAGTGCAGGGGGTGGATGCCACCCAATCGTTTTCGGGAATACCTTGAGTAAATATCAACCGATTGCGTTGATAATTTAATTACCCTATTTGTGAACAATTTGACACATATTCTGAAGAAAAAATTTAAGTTGTATGTCACATGACCCGTGACCTTTGACCTGTTTCTCAAGGTCATGTCAGACGCAACAGGCGTCCGTAGTATTGATCTTTGTAACTTGTACAGTTTCATAGTGTTTGTTGTTCAGGAGCATATTCACAGGTGTTTCCAGGTAACAGTTGTGGTTTACCTTGAGATTGGGACCTCGATTGACCTTTCAATAGGTCAAGCGAGGTCACTGACTTCCGATGACCTGATATTACGTTTTTGGCTATTGGCAGTAGGACATTTTGTGACGCTGATTTCAAATATGGGATCCATTTTGCATAATTATATGTTCCACTGGGGTCATGCGCCTCCACATGTCAACTGAGGTCACTGACCTCAAATGACCTGACATGACCTGACATGACCTTTTTGGAATTTGGCAGTTTCTAGGACATTTTGTGACGTTGATTTCAAATTTGGCACCCATTTAGCATAATTATATGTACATTCGCGATTCTAGCACGATTCAATTAAATGTATTCGCATTTACAGATGGGTTGAATTTTGGGTCATTGACATGACCTCAGAGGTCATCTAATAACGGAGGACCTTAAATGCGGGTATCATTGGGTTTCTCTCGTGACAAGCAACACGCTCGTTTTTTAATCGAAGCTCTAGCCCAATTAGGGGCGAAACGCTAGAAGGGGTTGTACTCCCCCCCGCCTGGTCACGCACTGATCGGACGCTGCACGGGTGAGGGTTAACCCGCGCGGCGCTGGGGTCTCCAGCCGAACGCGCGGCGCTGGGGGGTAAATTTTACCCCCCCCCCTCGTATCTTCCGAACCAATAACTGCAGCGAGACGCGCAATGCGGCGATCGCAAGCTCTCAATGAGAAGAATCGAATGCATACTCGAAATTCTTAAAATAAGGTCACATGTCAGGTCACGGTCAGGTCAAATGTAAAATGTAAGTATTTGAGTTTTTGGGGCTATACTTTCCGTCCAAAGCCTTATATTGCAACTATTATCTCACAAAGTGCTCCAGAGTGTATAATGCATTTCCCGCATAAGTAAAAGTGAAATTGTAAGCAAAGGTCAAGGTCAAGGTCCGGTCACACAAGGTCACAGGTCTACGAAAGCCATGCGACACATGTTGTATGGGTTATTTTACACGTATAATTCGATAGAAGCAACCATTTTCACAGCCTGACACCATATATTCGTCCTCAGGTCAAGGTCAGGTCATAATAAGGTCAAAATTTGAAATTGATTAATCTTAATAAACATTGCATGTTTCTAGACTAGTTTTGTCTTCGAAATACAGTGGTTGCATTTATTTGTCTGCATCTGTTCAGTAAAAGCCAAAAAACGCAATTAAAAAAAATGACGTCATGAGTTACTTGTTCATAGAGAGCCATAAGTCAGTCAAAAATAAATAAATTGCTTTGAAATTTGGTTTGAACACCGTTCATACTCGGTTCTCTAATATATCTTCCGTTTTTTTTTTAATCTTCAAACAAAAAACTTTTGTGGAAATTTTTCCCCAAAAATTAGTTTTTGCATTTTTGGGGGTCAAAAACCCCAAATTTTGAAAATCTGAGATAACCATGTCAAAGACAATGTTATTTCCCTTTTTTGACGTTTTTTTTTGCAATTTGCAGTAACACGCTATTTTCTACGATTTGTCAAACATTTAACGTTTTTTTCACCAAAAATGACATGGCATGACGTCACTAAAACGTCATTATCTGCCACAAATTTTCACGATTTTTTTTTATAAAAAAATGGCAGAAGACGTAGAATTGATGCACCATAAGCTACCGTAAGTTTCACTTTGATATCTGTCATAGTTGTCAAGTTATGGAGAATCTCCGGGAGGGGGGGGGGGTAAAATTTACCCCCCAGCGCCGCGCGGGTTAAAACGACTCAGCCTATGAACTATTACGTTTAGGACGCGACATTTTTAGACCCTAAAGGAAAAATAGAATACTACTCTAAAAAATGACTGCAGAAGACATAGACTCTTCGAAATGAATCGTCCCCAAGACGTTCTGATTCGGATTCCTACATCATACAACTATCCGTTTAATTAATCTTAGAAAAAGTGCGTCACCGCCGCGCAGAAAATGCCGATGATTTTAGCTCAGTTGTAACGTCACAAGTACAAGGACCATGAGCTTAATTGTTTTAGTTTTTGATCATTTCTGAGTTCATTTCGAGTTTGTATTAAATTTTGCTTAAATTTACATTATGCAAAATTACCCTTGTTTTTATGAGCCCAACATATTGGTACCTTACCAATTGGTCCCAACCCCATTAAACCAGATGCCATTTCATTTTAAATCGCGAGGCTTTTCAGAAACAAGCATAAACTTAACCCGTGAATCACTGGGGGGGGGGGCTTTTTAGCCCCCTCAGTTCAGTTCAGTTCATTTATTCACGTTAAATCCGTTCATTTGCGGCTTTTCATTAACGCAATGTCAAAAGATAGGAATATTAGGTGTTAAATTGTTAAGTATGCAGTCTGTTTACCTCATTGAGTGCTTTCGAATGCCGCCTTGCGCGTCCCGCTGCGATCATTGGCTCTGAAGATACCAGAGGTCTAAAAAATTCCCCTCCCCAAGTGAGTCGTGTTACAGAATATACCCCAGTAACTGCCGGGTTAACACCCGCCCTGGAGGGGGGGGGGGGGCGAAATCCGCCCACCCCTCTGGTTTTTCGAGGATAGCGCAATAACAGAAGCGCGCAGCGCCGCCGTTTTTTTATATCTGTTTAGAAATGAACTTCCCGCATTATGTAAAATTCTTGGCCTCAGGTCATCTCAGGTCAGGTCACCAGACCAGGTCACGTGATGACCTCAACTCCAAAACGTTTGCAGTAGTACCACAACCACAGTTTTACGCCGATCGGTTTCAATCTTGCAGGACTTCATAAGGTCATAGATACAAACAATTTGTTTATCTCGGATTTCTAATATCGGTGACCTAAGGTCAGGTCAATTTTGTGACCGCCAGCACGGTTTTATCAATAACTATCGACATAATGAAGATAGAGAAGAGAAAACGGTACCAATATGTTTGTCTCGTCGAGACACGTCTCCCAATATGCAACATGACCAACTTGGGCCACCACTTGACCTTGACCTGAGGTCAAATTTAACAGTTGACCTAACCCGGTCACCATGAATATGATTCGAAGCGCCTTGACAAGACACACGCGATGGCGTAAACATTATTGCTTTATCTTTATTAGGTAAAAGGTTATTTGGGGAAAACAGTTTTGAAAACAAAATCACCTTTTTGACATTCGATGACCTCTGGAGCCTAAACTATTGACCTGAGCTCAAATCTGAGGACACCTGTGTCGATTGCATATTTCAATGACTTTCGATTGCTTTTTCCGTTTGCTGCTAACTATCATAGTTCCCGAGATATTTGGGGGTGTTCGAACCGAAGTCTTGAAAACTTGAAAATCTGACCCTTGATAACCTCTGGTGACCTCAATATTGACCTGAAAAAAAGAAATACTTTCGAAAGAGCTTGTCTCGAGCTATCTAACGTCGTTTCCCGCTTGTCGTTACGTTGCGTGATTTTCGAGATCATAGGAGGGGGGCGAAATCCGCCCCCCCCCCCCCTCCAGGGCGTGTAATTATCAGAGGCCCTCCAGGGCGCGTGTTAACACGCGCCCTGGAGGGCCTCTGATAATTACACGCCCTGGAGGGGGGGGGGGCGGATTTCGCCCCCCCCCCCCTATGATCTCGAAAACCACGCAACGTAGCGACAAGCGGGAAACTCCGTTAGATAGCTCGAGACAAGCTCTTTCGAAAGTATTTCGTTAATTTTTTTTCAGGTCAATATTGAGGTCACCAGAGGTCATCAAGGGTCAGATTTTCAAGTTTTCAAGACTTTGGTTCGAACACCCCCAAATATCTCAGGAACTATGATAGTTAGCAGCAAACGGAAGAACGCAATCGAAAGGCATTGAAAAATGCAATCGACATAGGTGTCCTCAGATTTGAGCTCAGAAAAATAGTTTAGGCTCCAGAGGTCATCGAATGTCAAATAGGTGATTTTGTTTTCAAAACTGTTTTCCCCAAATAACCTTTTACCTAATAAAGATAAAGCAATAATCTTTACGCCATCGCGTGTGTCTTATCAAGGCGCTTCGAATCATATTCATGGTGACCTGGTTAGGTCAACTGAGAAATTTGACCTCAGGTCAAGGTCAAGTGGTGACCCAAGTTGGTCATGTTGCCTATTGGGAGACGTTTCTCGACGAGACAAACATATTGGTACCGTTTTCTCTTCTCTATCTTCATTATGTCGATAGTTATTGATAAAACCGTGTTGGCGGTCACAAAATTGACCTGACCTTAGGTGACCGATATTAGAAATCCGAGATCAACAAATTGTTAGTATCTATGACCTTATGAAGTCCTGCAAGATTGATACCGATCGGCGTAAAACTGTGGCTGTGGTACTACTTCAAACGTTTTGGAGTTGAAGTCATCACGTGACCTGGTATGGTGACCTGACCTGAGATGAGCTGAGGCCAAGAATTTTCCATAATGCGGGAAGTTCATTTCCAAACAGGCATACAAAAAACGGCGGCGCTGCGCGCAGCCGTTTTTACGCTATCCTCGAAAAACCGGAGGGGTGGGCGGATTTCGCCCCCCCCCCCTCCAGGGCGCGTGTTAACGCCCCCTGATGAATTTTCGTAATAACTCAAAAAACAATATAGTTATCAATGTGGAACTGCGAGTACCTTTTCAAAATCACGTTTACGTCTTTTGTGAAAAAATAAAGTAATTTCGTCGGACAAATTTCGAGTTATATTGAAATTAGTGACGTCACTACCAACTAGTTTTACACCAAAATCAGCTAACATGTAACAGATCGTACAAATGCCATATTTGAGGCAAAATGCAATCCAAAAATATAAAAGATAGCAAATAGCCAGGGTTACAACATGGTTATCTCGAAATTGTGAACATTTTATTTTTTTACCCCAAAAAATTAGAAAAGTTTGTTTTGGGGGAAAATACCCACAAAATATAATTTTAAAAGATATTCAAAAAGCCGGAATATATGTCAGTGAACTACATATGGGACGCTACCATACCCAATTTTAGATTGATATTCCCATTTTTGACTGACTTATGGCATCGTTTTTGTTACGTTTTAACGTTTGATAGTTTGTGTTTTGTATTGACCAGATACAGGCCAATAAATGGCACCATTGTATTTCTGAGACAACACGGATCTAGAAACATGCATTCGTTATCTATATTTATCAATTAAAAATATGAACTTCAATGACCTCAAATTGACCTAAACTTGACATTATCTTCATGTTAACCCGCGAGTTACTGGGGTATATTTCATAACGCGACTTACTGGGAGGGGGGCAATTTTTTGCTCCCCCCCCCCCCCCCCCCTCGGATCTCCGGAACTACTGGACTGAATGCAAAAATGCAAACGGCATTCCATAGCTCTGATAAATTTATCGAGGGAAACATAATATTGTTGACCTCGGGGCCACCGATGACGTCACAGGTCAGGTCAAGTACAGAGTGTTTGACCGTGTCAAAAGGTCTCGGTGGATGGAATTGTCGCGCCAAAATTGCGATATTAAACGAATAAGCTGTCGATAAATTGGTATGATTCGTGTGTCTGACACTCCTAAGTACCTTTCTAAGCTGTTTACGACCTTGGGTCAGGTCAAGGTCATCCGAAGGCACGAGGCAAACAGCAGATTACGGTCATTAGGCGTTGTAATACATGCTCATGGGCTTGTTTTTCGTCTAGAACCGTAAAATGACCTTAGAACATTGTTTGTTCCATATAAATAGAAGTAAAAAGCAAAAATGGAAATGCGTTTTTATGCATAGTAATGCTGTGAGAGGTGGTCGATTTTTGTCATTTAACCCGCGCGGCGCTGGGGGGTAAATTTTACCCCCCCTCCCGGATTTTATCCATAACTTGACAACTATGACAGATATCAAAGTGAAACTTACGGTAGCTTATGTTGCATCAATTCTACGTCTTCTGCCATTTAAAAAAAAAAAAAAAATCGTGAAAATTTGTGGCAGATAATGACGTTTTAGTGACGTCATGCCATGTCATTTTTGGTGAAAAAACGTTAAATGTTTGAAAAATCGTAGAAAATAGCGTGTTACTGCAAATTGCAAATACAAGGCGTCAAAAGAAGGGAAATAACATTGTCTTTGACATGGCTATCTCAGATTTGAAAAAAAAGGTTTTTGACCCCCAAAAATGCAAAAAACTGATTTTTGGGGAAGAATTTCCACAAAAGTTTTTTGTTTGAAGATTTTCAAAAAAACGGAAGATATATTAGAGAAGTGAGTATGAACGATGTTCAAACCAAATTTCAAAGCAATTTCTTTATTTTTGACTGACTTATGGCTCTCTAAGAACAAGTAACTCATGACGTCATTTTTTTTAATTGCGTTTTTTGGCTTTTACTGACCAGATACAGACAAATAAATGCCACCACTGTATTTCGAAGACAAAACTAGTCTAGAAACATGCAATTTGTATTTAGATTAATCAATTTCAAATTTTGACCTTATTGTGACCTGACCTTGACCTGAGGACGATTATGTGGTGTCAGGCTGTGAAAATGGCTGCTTCTATCGAATTATACGTGTAAAATAACCCATACAACATGTGTCGCATGGCTTTCGTAGACCTGTGACCTTGTGTGACCTGACCTTGACCTTGACCTTTGCTTACAATTTCAATTTTACTTATGCGGGAAATGCATTATACACTCTGGAGCATTTTGTGAGATAATAGTTGCAATATAAGGCTTTGGATGGAAAGTATAGCCCCAAAAACTCAAATACTTACATTTTACATTTTACCTGACCGTGACCTGACATGTGACCTTATTTTAAGAATTTCGAGTATGCATTCGATTCTTCTCGTTGAGAGCTTGCGATCGCCTTATTGCGCGTCTCACTGCGGTTATTGGTTCGGAAGATACGAGGGGGGTAAAATTTACTCCCCAGCGCCGCGCGTTCGGCTGGAGACCCCAGCGCCGCGCGGGTTAAAGGTCATAACTCTGTTATTTTTGAAGATATCGACTTAAAATTTGCTACACATATTCAACGCATACGTCTCGAGCACATGTATTCCGGTTTTTGGATAATTCTGATTTTTTCTGGATTTTTTTTTAAAAACGAGAAAAAAAATGTGTTTGGATTTCTCAAAGTTTTGAATTAAAGAAACTGAAATATACGAGATAGCAGTTTCATATCCCGGTCTATTGTCAGTAACTTGATTTAAGACAATTGAGTTTATCTCAAACATCGTACCTTTGACAGCGTTTTCCGCAAACCATTATTTTTCAACAAAAACCGAAGAACATGACGTCACTCTGACGTCATTCCCAATTGACCTATCATAATATCATTTTGTCAACATGTGTAGAAATGATGTGAGAGAAGGTACTGCAAGCTTGGTGACGATACCGGTGTTCGTTTAGGAGTTATTGCAAAATAACGGGAGGGGGAAAAATAGCCCCCCAGTAACTCGCGGGATAATGAAGTCAGATGGTAACATGACTTATCACAATCGAATTCTACTTGGAAAGTAAAAAAAAAAAAACATGTGTTGCATGATTTTCGTAGATATTTTGAGCATAGTGACCTCTTGCGATCTGACCTTGACCTTGACCTTGGTCAACAATGTCTCTTTAGCTCATGCGAGATATTCATCATACCTTGTGCAGCACTTTGGGTGATTCTGGTCGTAATCGAGGGCTTTGAATGGAAAGTATGGCCCATAAACTCAAATACGTTAATTTTCATATTTGACCTGATTGTGACCTGACATTTGACCTCATGTTGACATTTTGGAGTAAGTTTTATATTTATATAATTGATAGCTTTCGATTGCCGCCTTGCGCGTCCTGCTGCGATCATTGGTTCGGAAGATAATCAGGGGGCGTTTAATCCCCCCTCCCCCCAGTCAATGGCGTTCTGCTGAGACCCCAGTCAATGCCGAGTTAAACGCCCCACATCCCTTGTTATCGTACGAACCAATAATCTTAGCGAGACGCGCAAGACGGCATACGAAAGCTCTCAATGACACGAATATAATATACTACAAAATGTCAACGTGAGGTCAAATATCAAGTCACAGTCAGATAACATGTCAACATCGACGTATTTGAGTTTATGGGCCATAATTTCCATCCAAAGCCTTGTTTTAAGACCATTTTCCTACACAGTGCATCCAAAGGTATGATAAACATCCCGCATGAGCTAAAGTGAGATTGTTGGCAAAAGTAGAGGTAAAAAGTAGATTGTTGTGAAAAAGTGAGATTGTTGGCAAAAGTAGAGGTCACAAAACGTCACTATGTGCAAAATATCTACGAAAATCTTACAACACATTTTGTATGGGTTATTTTCCGACGTAGAATTCGATAATGATGGTCATTTTACCACCTGACCTCATTTACGTGAAGTTAGTGTCCAGTTCAGGTCAAGTTCAGGTCAAGCTATATCTACACGTTTATATTTACTTTTACCGGCGCTTTTATGTATTTGTCTATTTTTAGGTTTTTGCCTGTATCAGCGCTTTATTTACACGTTTGTTCCTACTTTCACTGGCGATTTTAATCGCCTTTTATGTATTTATTTTATGCTGCTGTGTGTACTATGCAGTATAGTTGTGTTCTCTTATTGTATGTACCATGTGCACTCATGTAGTTTGTGAATGTTTTAATTTCCTGTTGCATGAGGCAGCATGACTGCAACCGTAAGTGGGCCCTGTGCCTGTGGTTGTTGACTCAATAAATAAATAAAAATAAATAGATAAATAAAAGTTCAAGTCACTGAAGGTCAAAATTTGAAATTGATAAATATATAAGAAAAAGGCATTTTTCGTGAGCAGTTTGGTCTCACAAATACAGTTCTGGCATTTAGTTGTCTGAATCTGGTCAATAAAAGCCCAAAAACGCATTTTCAAAAGATGATGTCATGATTTACCCATACATCAGGCATAATTCAGTCAAAAAGGATGATATCATTTTACAATTTGGTATGGAAGTTACCCATATGTGGTTCTCTGATAAATATTCCGTTTTTTTAATGTCTTTGAAAAAATTGATTTTGTGGTCATTCCCCCCCAATTTTTTTTGGGGGGGATGAAAAAGCAAAATTGTCAAAAATCCGAGATAGCCATGTTGTAGCCCTTGCCATTTGCTTTTTTACGTTTTTTGATTGCATTTCGCTTAATCTATGGCATTTGTACGGTCTGTTATAGTTTAGATGATTTTGTTGTAAATCTCGTGTGTAGTGATGTCACTAAATTTGATATTACTCGAAATTTGTTAAAAGAAGTTTTTCCACAGATGACGTAAACATGACTTAGAAGAAGTAATTCAAGTTTGACGTTGATAGCTCTTTGGATTGTGAGCTATTACGAAAATTGGGCTGCAAGCTGCCGGCTGCAAGCTGGCGGAACTAGTTTATGATAAAGATGAGCTTCGAGTAACGAATAGCGAGCCTCTGAGAATTACACGCACTGGAGGGGGGGGGGGTGATTTCGACCCCCCCCCCCCCTTAGATCTAACCCGCATAACTGCTCCAATAACTAAATTTGTAGGGTAAAGAGGTTCTGCAGGGAACTCTGTTTTCTATATTTTCATGACCCTAGGTCAATCTGTTTGAGGTCAAATGGGGTCAAATATCCCCCAATTTTTTTTTTTTAGCACTTTGCTCCAAAAAACCCAAAATATATCGAGAACTGTGATAGGTAAGAATAAACAATAAAAACAATCGGAAGCTCTTGAAATATGCAATGGCCATGGTGTCGTCAAATTTTAGCTCAGATTAATAGTTTGGGCTCCAGAGGTGATCAAAGGTAAAAAATACTATTTATGGCAAAACAGTTTTTTTTTCTCGCAAATAACTGTGTACCTAATACAGATAAAGCAATAATGTTCATGCCATCGTGTTTGTCTCGTTAAGGCGCTTCGAAATATACTCATGTTAACCAGTTTTGATTAACTTAGAAATTTGACCTCAGGTCAAGGTCAAGTGGTGACCCAAGATGGTCATGCTGCATATTGTGAGTCGTGTCTCGACGAGACAAACACATTGGTGCCAGTTTAACCCTATTCTCTGCGGGCGGCTAGAATTACGTTAACCTGCGGGGGGCAGATTCTGCCCCCCCCCCCCCCAAAGATCTCGAGAACCGTTCGGTCGATTTCGATGGGGAAAATGCCATTCGATGCGTCATGACAAGATCTCTCCTTTTGGATCCAGACATTTTTGTTTTGTTTGAAAAATAAGGGGCCAGGGGTTAACAAAAGAAGAAGCGTTTTTTGTAAAGGTCATTGCGGCCATGTGGCTAGACCGATTTGCATGCCCAAAAGGTTTTTGAGCTTCAAATGTTCTGGTCTTTAATAAATCAAAGACAAAAAAAATCATAGGCGTATTCAGGGAATGTAAAATGGGGGGATTTTCTGAAGAAATAAATATGTGCTGTTCGTAATTATTTGGGACTACATGAACGTCACATGTGGGCATTATATGCTGTAATTTGTCAAATATGATATATTGCGCATAGGCGGATCCTGGAAAAAACATGGGGCACCATGCACGTAACGCTTTCATCATCTTACTAATTTGAAGTTGGATCTAATTTAACCCGGCAGTCACTGGGGTAAATTCTGTAACACGACTCACTGGGGGGGGGGGGGTTAACCCCCCCCCCCTGGTATCTTCAGAACTAATTATCGCAGCGGGACGCGCAAGGCGGCATTCGAAAGCGCTCAATGAGATAAGTCTAACGCAAACTAAACAAAAATCAAATTAAGGACACATGGCAGGTCACGGTCAATTCAAGCGTCAGAATCGAGGTATTTGAGTTTATGGACCATAGTTGCCATCCATGGCCTTCGATTGCGCCTATAATCACCTAAAGTGCTGTAAAAGGTATGATACATATCCCACATGAGCTAAATTGAGATTGTTGGAAAAGATCAAGGTTAACAAATGGTCACTACACACAAAATATCTACGAAAGTCATGCAGCACATGTTTTATGGATGCTTTTATGCGTATAATTCGATAGTGGTAGTCATTTTACTACCTGACTTCATTTACGTGAAGTTATTGTCAAGTTCAGGTCAAGTTCAGGTCACTGAAGGTCAAAATTTGAAATTGATAAATGAAGTAAAAAACATTTTTCTATATCCGTTTGATCAAAAAAAAAACAGTGCTGGCATTCATCTGTCTGTATCAGGTCAGTAAAAGCCAAGAAACGCAATTTCAAAATATGACGTCATGATTTATTTATTTATTCAGCAGATCACCCACGGGTTGGCCCATTGACGGGTAAAGTCACATATAACTACAAAGAAACATGCAGGCACACAATAAATACACTGATCTCACTCGCTGTCTAACAAGTAAAACATCACAATATATGGACTAAGTAGTGCTACGTGTGGAGCGGATAAGCCACTGTCGTCAGTTTCTTCGCATAAACCTTGGCTTGTATCTGGATTTGGTAGAGTGAATCTCTAAAAATGTCTATCTGTTCATTCTGATGTAGGAATTCGTTCATCTTTCGCGTCATTCTGCAGAACAGACCATTTTTGACAGTCTCCACACGGGCAAAAGGGACAGCGAATAAATCTCGACGTCGAACTGAGCGGGCTGGGACAGCTAAGCCAAACCAGGATCGCAAGGAGATGGAGTCAATTTTGTGTTTGAAAACACGAGCAACATAGACCAGGTCATGCTGGGTACGTCTGGCAGCCAAAGAGGTGAAGGAGTGTGCTGAAAGTAAGCGGTTGTATGAGAGAGACTCCGAATTTACGCCTGAATGCATTGTCAGCCAAATAAGGAATTTGTGTTGTATCCGCTCGATGCGATCCGCATGGGTCTTAGCTGCCCCCACTTTATTTACCCATACTTTATATGCCATGACAGTAAAAAGATGATATCATTTTGAAATTTGATATGGTAGTTGCCCATATGTCGTTATCTGACATGTATTCCGTTTTGTTCTTCAATATCTTTGACAAATTTGATTTTGTGAGCATTTTTTCAAAAAAAGTTTTTTTTTAAATTTTAGGTCAAAAACAAATATGTTTGAAATTTCGAGACAGCCGGTTTGTAGCCCTTGCAATTTCCTACCTATTAGCGTTTTTCGATTGCATTTTGCTTCAAATTCGGCATTTGTGCGGCCTGGCAATTTTAGCCGATTTTGGTGTCAAAATCGTGTTTAGTGACGTCACTAAATTCACTATATCTATAAAAAAAATCTGACCTAAAATCTATTTATTTTATTCAAAAGGTGTACAATGCTGCCTTCCGGGACACCGGCTTTCACTGGAACCCATTTGGAGTGTTTCCCGTTGAGAACCACTCGCTGGGAGCGGCAGCTAAGATATGACTCAATCCAGCTATATGCATGACCCGTGATGTTGAAAGAGTGTCGGAGCTTGAACAGTAATAGTTTGTGATTGACACTGGTGAAGGCGGATGAGTAGTCGGTGTAGATAGCGTCAGTCTGTTGTCCTTTCGAGATTGAAGTCCAGCAATGGTCTAAGAAGCAGGCGAGGTTTGAGATGCAGGAGCGGTTGGGAAGGAAGCCGTGTGGAGGTAAGGCCGGGAGACATGCGGGCAAGAAGCTCTCGCTGACAATTTTTTCAAGGAGCCCACCCGGACCCGCGCAGCACAGTGCGCGCAGAGACAGGCGCCCTGTCCCCCCGGCCAACGGGGAGCTGTGATAAATGCAGGCGGAGCGCGGCCGGGCTCCGTGACCTCGGGTCAGCGGCCGCAGGGCCCGGCAGCCATTGCTGTGTGCCGGGGACACTCTCCCAAACACAGCTCCGACGCTAAGGCCTAGGTCGGGCGTGTACAGTAGTCTAGGTGTCACAGAGACACTCAAAAGTAAGCTTGGTGCTTGAGGAATGTCATGACGCTGACATGGGCGTGCACACCAGGTAAATAACTTCCAGGTAAATAACAACAATTCCCTGGAGCGATCACAACACAGCCACACCCGGTGAGGTGGCGCCACCTGTCTATATTCAGTAGTCAGTATGAATTGTAGTACCCGGTAGGTAGAAGCTGTTCCGGCTCACATAGGCTCATACAGGCTATGCAAAAAACGGCGCGGCAGCAAACGGAGGCGGCAGCGGGCAGAGACCCTGCTGACAAAACAAGACTGGGACGGGTCCCAGTGTTCTATCGCTGAGGAACTCTCGGAGCCCCATGCGGCACATGACGGTTTCTACAGGTTGATGGGGCAGGATGACGATGCTTGTCAACCAGTCCTAGTCTCGTGCGCCCTGGGGCTCGTGCATGTGAAGACCCTCCACTCTCGCTCGCCGTCTTCCCGTAAAAGAGCTAATTCAGCTTGGAGTTTTATTTCAGGCACCAGTCAAAGCACGGTTTTCGGCTCCAGTCCCCGGCCGAGTCACGGAAAGCCGGCGAGACGAGAATGGCCGCTGGCTCTCTGGTCACGGCTGAAAAAGACGAGCATATGCATGTTGTTATTGTTTTGTTAAGGGACTGAAGAAGTTGTGAGATAATACGAAGTAAAGAAGAAATACGGAAGGCAAAAGAGACGAAAAATTATTGGCGTCATGCAGGTATCGGAAAGCTACATATAGTTTTATACCTGATTTCGTCGCCTAACTCTATATGAGACGTTAACAAGCAGCTCACGTACGTGGCTTCACTTAAAGTTAAGTCTCAAATACATCGGAAAGTTAAATGCCGCAGTCATTCTTCAAGTATCACATAACGCCAACTGCATATAAACAGCAGTTTGAGCATGGCAAGGTGTCAACTTATGAACGACACGTCTACTGGACTGCTAACTACACAGCTCGACATAATAACTACACACAAATTAGCATCACACTAACCTGGTCTAGTGGTCGAGGGAGCGATTCTCCTCCACACACTTGCTCAGGCTGTGCGGTGCGGCCCGGCGTCTCCCAGATGCGGCGGAGTAGCCATGCTCTCCGACCGGTCTGTTGTTGGCAGGCCGGCCGGGGCACACTGGCCCTGCCCTGCATGGTGGTGGAGGTCCAACGGGCGGCGCTGGTCGGCTGGACGCCGATGCGGGTGCCGTACCGCCCTCCACCTGGAGGGGCGCCGAAGTTGTGCAGAGCCGACAGCCTGGCCGCTGTACTCATGCCGCGATATTTGGAGGTCAAGGCCCCGACCGCGCGGTGCCAGACCTCCAACTCCTCTGGCTTCGACGCCTGCTTCAGGACATGCTGCGAGAAGTCTCTGAGGCTCTTCTGGAGCTCCGTAAGCTGCCGGTCCCCAGGTGACGGGTCAGAGTCGGCGGACTAAGGGGGGGGGGACGCTCGGGGGAGACAGGGGAAAAATGCTCCATGGGGGCGGATTTGATTCTAGTGGTGCCTATCATGTTCCTAAGTCGCCATTTACTTCTAGGCATACTTGTGCTTGATTCCGCTTCAGCGGGCGGAATCGATTCCGATTCCATGCCAAACCAGATGGGTCTGATTTCGATTCCGATTCCAGTAGAAATGTTACTGGGAGAATCGATTCCCAATCCGATTCCAGGGCACCTAAAAAGCTTGATCCGATTCCATTGATTCCACCCTGCATCAACAATTTCCAATCGTATCTATATTTGTACAAATGACATGAATGACACGGATAGTACTAGTACATATCTTATACAGGTATATTAACTATGGCTATTTTGCTATAGAACTTCAAATAATTGCATGCATTTGTTGAGAAAAAACTGGCCTGTACTGCAAAATCGTGACAGTTCAGAAACGTCAGAGTCTAACGAAGGTTCAAAACATTTTGATATTTCGACACACCTATAATCATGATGCATGGACAATTGGACCTATTGCAAGCTGCTATTTTCCAATATGATACACAAGGAAATCACTGTCTTGAAATATATGATAATGTTCTGGAATGTATGGTACAACACAAATATTGCCATAAGTGAAGATCGTTGTATGTCTCCACCTAAATAAGTATAATTACTTATCATGTTTATTGACACTCATTAGGCAAGCAAAAACGCCTAGCTTTGCTTTATGTATGCATGCTGAAAGAAACAAATTGCCTTCAGGGAACTTAAATGCATGGTCAGAGTTATTTTTACGAAAATAACACGGAATCACTTGCAATTGCCATTGATTCCGATTCCGATTCCATCATTTGCTAAAAATGATTGGCTCCACCTGATTCCGATTCCACCAAGATGCCAATGGAATCGAGTCCGATTCCAGTACAAACAAAATCGATTATGGAATCGGATTCAATTCCACTGGAATCAAGCACAAGTCTGCTTCTAGGAGTGATAATTGTCCGATTATCAGGAGTGCATGTAAGTGGCGCGTGCAGATATTCACAAAGCACTAGGTCATTGCCTTGAGGCCTGAGGGCACGAGGGGCGACTGCCCCACCAGCTTTGTGTTTTGCCCCACCAACTTTTGTAAGATGTGAAGGTTTCCTGGCGTTGAAATGGCCATTTTTCACCCTAACCATTGCAAACAACCAGCCTATACGACATTCTGCCCCATCAACTTTTTCTGAAAAGCTCCATCCATGCCTGAGGGGCGCCACCCGATCGACAGGGGCGCCATCAATATTGGCGAAACATTTGCAGGGGGTGCCTCTCCTTCCGCACCGTGCAGAAGGAGACGCGGCCCCACCCCCACCCCTGTCACTAGCCGGAGGGGCGCCGTCACTGGCCAGGGGCGCCGTCACGGGCGGAGGGGCAGTCACTAGTCGGGGGGGGGGGGGCGCCGTTACTTGGAGGGACGCCATCACGGTTCGGAGAGGGGCAGTCACTAGTCGGAGGTACGCCGTCACTCGCCGGAGGGCTGAGGGGGCGCGGTCATTGGCGGGAGAGGCGCCGTTACTGTCCGGAGGGGCGCTGTCACTGGTCGGACCCCGGAGGGGCGCCGTCACTCGCCGGAAGGGCGCGGTTACTGACCGGAGGGGCGCCATAAATTGCCGGAGGGGCGCCGTCACTGGTCGGATGGGCGCCTTCACTGACCGGAGGGGCGCCGTCACTGGCCGGAGGGGCGCCGTCACTAGTCGGAGGGGCACTATCATTAGCCGAAGGGGCACCGTCACTGGCCGGAGGGGCGCCGTCACTAGCCTGAGGGGCGCCGTCACTAGCTGGAGGGGCACCGTCACTGGCCGGAGGGGTGCCGTCACTGACCGGACGCGGTTCGTTGGAAGGGTTCGGAGGGCTCAAACTACGGCAGGGCTATCGGGAGATGCACCATTGTAAAACTGCAATTTTTCACAAATCTGTCGAGGGCCTTTCTTAAATCGACATTTTGTTCGAATTCGCGCCCTTTTCGTTTGGCCATGGCTATCGCGTATGGTATGGCGAAAATGCAGACCAATGGCATGTCTACCGATTCGTCATGCTCTGCACGACAAGTCCTCATAGAATGCAAAGCCATTAGATGGTTTGGTTGTTTGTTCGGTTGCATCAAAGCCAAGCGCTCTCGGTGTCGGCAATAAGGCGCACTCCCGACCGCGCCTCGCACGCAGAATCGCCGCTCGCGACACGCGAGCTGAGCACTGCGCGCCGCCGATCCGGCTTACGGAGCGGGCCCTCGGCCATTCACGGACAAACGTCCCGTCACTGTTGAAAAACATTGACAAAAACACAACACACAACAAACCTAAGCGTTAGATAATTTTCATTTTTGCAGTTCTTTTTTAATAACCTTCAGCTGCGGATACGGAAGCGCCACCCACCGTACGGCGGAGCACCAGGCAGCGCCGGACGCCGGCCAGGTGGCCGGCCAGTGAATGGACGCAGTAGTGCCCGAAAGGGCACTGTGGGTGGGGAGGGGAAACAGAAGGCAAGAAGTTAATCAAGAGGAGCAGGAGGGGGGAAGTGTGGGATTGCGTCGGGATCGCGGAGTTCGGCCGCCGTGAGCCGAGCGCCTTGGAGCCGCCCCTGCGCGAGTCCCGACCGCCGTCAGCTGCGCGGCTGGAGACGCCCCTCCTCGGTCGGGTCATGCCCTGGGGCGGGCAGACTGGGCGGCGGATCGGAGCGGCCCGGTGGACGAGTCTTGTCTGGTGAGTGCGCGGCGCCACACCGGTGACAGCGGTGGGAGAGCAGAGCGAGATGGTAATGGCAGACTGGGCGGCGGATCGGAGCGGCCCGGTGGACGAGTCTTGTCTGGTGAGTGCGCGGCGCCACACCGGTGACAGCGGTGGGATAGCAGAGCGAGATGGTAATGGCAGACTGGGCGGCGGATCGGGGCGGCCCGGTGGACGAGTCTTGTCTGGTGAGTGCGCGACGCCACACTGGTGACAGCGGTGGGATAGCAGAGCGAGATGGTAATGGCAGACTGGGCGGCGGATCGGAGCGGCCCGGTGGACGAGTCTTGTCTGGTGAGTGCGCGGCGCCACACTGGTGACAGCGGTGGGATAGCAGAGCGAGATGGTAATGGCAGACTGGGCGGCGGATCGGAGCGGCCCGGTGGACGAGTCTTGTCTGGTGAGTGCACGGCGCTACAACGTCATGGCTAGGCAGAAACATTGCTGATGAAACATAACTTCTAACAATCTTGGTACAGACGGGTCCCAACTTCGTTACAGATACAATCATACCAATGAAGGATCAGATTTGTTTTGTAATGAGATATAATAGGTATAAAGGTGTTCTAATGTTAGCAAAGGTATTCATATTTCAGTCATACAACATTGTAACCTTACATAATTTTGTTTGCAGCATGTTGAACAAAAAGGGTAACTATTCACAAGAATATCTGTTCACATTGTCATTCTTGAGGCTTTATTGGAAGGAGAGAAAGGTATCAGATGGCTATTTTCCACATTGATTATTCAACCTACCAAGGAAATTTTGTATCAAAGTGAAACATAGACTGATAAAAAAACAGACTGATAGATGCTCGACTGGAACACACCTTAAGGACAAGTGGGCCCCTAAATTCTGTATATTGTAAGGTATTAATGTAAGATGGAACACAGTATCAACCAAAACACAGATTTCAGGCTGGTCCTGTTCCAAGCTTTGGGCCTTTCATATATCAAAGTATACTCTCACATCATCAAAGGTCCTGATATATCATAATCGCCTAAGCTAATGTGCTTGGTAAAGAATATGCACGGACATGAAAAAAGAACAGAAAAGAAAAGAACAGAATATGCATGGACTCCTTCATATCATACTCGCCTAAGCTAATGTGCTTGGTAAAGAATGCACATGGACATGAAAAAAGAACAGAAAAGAACAGAATATGCATGGACAAGAACCTTCATATCATACTCGCCTAAGCTAATGTGCTTGGTAAAGAATATGCATGGACATTAAAAAAGAACAGAAAAGAAAAGAGCAGAATATGCATGGACAAGAACTTTATATCATACGCGCCCATGATAATGTGCTTGGTAAATAATATACATGGACATGAGCAGAACAAGTGTTTTATTATCATGTTTCCAAGCCCCAGCTAACCCTGAAACTCTTCATCCCATGATACAATATATGTTATTTGTCTGATGTACGCCAGCTTTACAAGCACAGGATGTAAGCCAAGGAAAAGTGCTGTTTGCAAAGTTTAACTGTTTAATTAATTGAATAGCTCGTGTCACAGATAATGATGGTTCTAAAAAAAATCTGAAGTTCCTTTTATATCATTTTCGAGAAGAAGACAAAACTAATCTATAAATACAATATTGCATTACATAATTATTCGCGAATGGTGCCATTCCCCTGTGGCTGACCAAGGCCATAGATGGCTGACTAACTCAAGGCCCTATAAGAAGGTAGAGTCATCCGGCGATTTATCCGACTCAGGGGTGGTGGCGTCATCTGGACGGAGACTCCCTTGCCCCTTTCCAAATCAATAATAACTCGCATTTTTTATAAAGACTATATAGATAATTCTACCAAGCCAATCTACAGCTCTATATGCCCTGAAAGAAAGACAGATTCAGGGTCTCCAACTTATCTAAATAACATTTTGCTCCTAAGTTACTCCTATTTTGACAGCGAATGAGTTCTTATTTTACTCCCTTGGCAAATGTTACAAGGCCATATATAAGCCGCGCCACAAATGTCGGTGCCCCAAAATTTTCCGAATAGATGACGTCACGCCCTAGGAAGAACCACGTATTTTACAGTTTTCAGGCAATTGACATACGTGGTTCTACTTTTGCATGGCATTCTAGCTAATTGAGCCTATGGCGGCTGAAGGGATGACAACCCCCTGGACTAACTCATGCTGTATGAGTAGCAGCTTTATGACGTCAATTGTCATACAAAATGAGTTCATAGGACGTATGACGTCAATGAATGTTTTAGCTTAAGCAATTTAAGTTTATTTCAGTCTTATTTTCAAGATTAGTAACAACTAAAAATGTGATTTGAATGTATGCTTAGCAGGACACAATAGAATGTGTGAGGAAAAAAATTGTCAAACCTTGCATGACGTCACGCAGAAGTCGAGCTTGAAAAACAAATTGTTCTACATTCTTGTGGCTGGCCGCCTGCGAATGTGTGTGTGTGTGTGTGTGTGTGTGTGTGTGTGTGTGTGTGTGTGTGTGTGTGTGTGTGTGTGTGTGTGTGTGTGTGTGTGTGTGTGTGTGTGTGTGTGTGTGTGTGTGTGTGTGTGTGTGTGTGTGTGTGTGTGTGTGTGTGTGTGTGTGTGTGTGTGTGTGTGTGTGTGTGTGTGTGTGTGTGTGTGTGTGTGTGTGTGTGTGTGTGTGTGTGTGTGTGTGTGTGTGTGTGTGTGTGTGTGTGTGTGTGTGTGTGTGTGTGTGTGTGTGTGTGTGTGTGTGTGTGTGTGTGTGTGTGTGTGTGTGTGTGTGTGTGTGTGTGTGTGTGTGTGTGTGTGTGTGTGTGTGTGTGTGTGTGTGTGTGTGTGTGTGTGTGTGTGTGTGTGTGTGTGTGTGTGTGTGTGTGTGTGTGTGTGTGTGTGTGTGTGTGTGTGTGTGTGTGTGTGTGTGTGTGTGTGTGTGTGTGTGTGTGTGTGTGTGTGTGTGTGTGTGTGTGTGTGTGTGTGTGTGTGTGTGTGTGTGTGTGTGTGTGTGTGTGTGTGTGTGTGTGTGTGTGTGTGTGTGTGTGTGTGTGTGTGTGTGTGGTGTGTGGTGTGTGGTGTGTGGTGTGTGTGTGTGTGTGTGTGTGTGTGTGTGTGTGTGTGTGTGTGTGTGTGTGTGTGTGTGTGTGTGTGTGTGTGTGTGTGTGTGTGTGTGTGTGTGTGTGTGTGTGTGTGTGTGTGTGTGTGTGTGTGTGTGTGTGTGTGTGTGTGTGTGTGTGTGTGTGTGTGTGTGTGTGTGTGTGTGTGTGTGTGTGTGTGTGTGTGTGTGTGTGTGTGTGTGTGTGTGTGTGTGTGTGTGTGTGTGTGTGTGTGTGTGTGTGTGTGTGTGTGTGTGTGTGTGTGTGTGTGTGTGTGTGTGTGTGTGTGTGTGTGTGTGTGTGTGTGTGTGTGTGTGTGTGTGTGTGTGTGTGTGTGTGTGTGTGTGTGTGTGTGTGTGTGTGTGTGTGTGTGTGTGTGTGTGTGTGTGTGTGTGTGTGTGTGTGTGTGTGTGTGTGTGTGTGTGTGTGTGTGTGTGTGTGTGTGTGTGTGTGTGTGTGTGTGTGTGTGTGTGTGTGTGTGTGTGTGTGTGTGTGTGTGTGTGTGTGTGTGTGTGTGTGTGTGTGTGTGTGTGTGTGTGTGTGTGTGTGTGTGTGTGTGTGTGTGTGTGTGTGTGTGTGTGTGTGTGTGTGTGTGTGTGTGTGTGTGTGTGTGTGTGTGTGTGTGTGTGTGTGTGTGTGTGTGTGTGTGTGTGTGTGTGTGTGTGTGTGTGTGTGTGTGTGTGTGTGTGTGTGTGTGTGTGTGTGTGTGTGTGTCGAACAGGTGGCGTACTGAATTAACACATTACTGTCTAATCAAATAATAAATCGCACTTGAGTCACCCAGGGTCATATCCCAAACACAATGCGAAAAATGTGGTGTTTCTTCGGCAACAACATATATCTGCCTACTTATGTTTGACCAATTAGTCCAACTGACCTATATATGACTTTGAACTGACTGCAGCAAAATTATTGTTTACTGTTGACATACTCCATGCTGTCTACGTTTTGACATGGAATTATGGAATATTAGGCAATATATTAGGCTCTGACATGAACAGGGCTCTTTTCAACGTCCAAGGGGCCCTCTGGTATTGCAGAGGGGGTCCTGGTAGCCCTAAAGAGCCTCTGAAGTGCTCTAAACTCGCTAAATACCACGCTTCGCGTGGAGAAGAGCCCATGATACCGCGCTTCGCGCGGTCTCGTCGGCCCTTTTCAGCGCGCTGCGCGCGTCGAAAATGGCCCTCTCGGCCTCCAGGGGAGTGCTGCCGCAACCTCCGCACCCCCATGGCCACGTGCCTGCTCCCCTCCCCACTCTGCTATGAGAAAGGTACATCAGCAACTAAAACCCTCATAACTCGGTGTTTTCGCAAACTTGTTTGCAAATCCACGTGTTTACACTGTTCGGACGGGCTCGGTTGCTTTACCTCAGCATTCACAAACAATGTTAATATGATACCTGCTGAAAAGGTCAGATTTGAAAGCATTGTAATACATTTTTACTCTTAAAATCTGTCTTAG
This sequence comes from Chirona hameri, assembly GCA_036785665.1. Classification (NCBI taxonomy): domain Eukaryota; kingdom Metazoa; phylum Arthropoda; class Thecostraca; order Balanomorpha; family Balanidae; genus Chirona; species Chirona hameri. The sequence goes on along the minus strand of JAXIVJ010001610.1, from coordinate 40,424 downwards.
CGTTCGCATTATAAAATACATCAGCAACCCAAAGTGACAGGTTATCCTAGCTTCATAGGAACCATACCCCCAGATATGACAAAAATTCGCAGTTATAAGAGATGAACAACAGGGCCCTGGTCAGGAATGTAGTAACACATTGACTGCCAGTGAGTATCCAGCCTACTCTTGAATATATTGAGTAGAGGCGAAATCACGACAGCAGCAGGGAGCCCATTTCAGTCGTTGATGATGCGGACAGCAAAATATTTCAGTCTGACGTGACATGATGCATTTTCAGAGATTTCAAGACATGACGAAACCGATATCAATTGGCAATTGAAGGGTGGACAAACTGACAGAATACCAAAAACATATTAAAGTTATGCAATTCAATAACTGAATTTTGACCAAATTTATGTTGGGCAAAGTCCTGCATATAAAATGCATTTTTAGAGGAACAAATGGGTCAGTGTTAGCGACGATAAACATATTCTGAATTAAAGCACAGGGTTCTACTTTCCTGTACTGATAAATCTGCAAAGCAATACATATTGCCCTGGCCATACCGAAAGGGCCCCTGAGTGGGTCAGAGGGCCCCATTAACACGTCGAATGTGCCCTAGATAGCACAGAGGGGCCCCTGGGCAGGGCGAGAGGCCCCTGAGCATGTCGGCAGGGCGACAACTCAGCCAGCACAGTCCCTTGCCAGGTCATAAGGGCTCCTGAGCAGGTTGGACGGCCCTTGGACAGACCTCAGAGGGCCCCTGGGAAGTTCAAAGGGTCCCTGTGCAAGTCAGAGGGGCCCCTGACCAGACCGAAAGGGCCCCTATGTGGGTCAGGGCAGTCCCTGCAAATGCCGAATAGGCCCCTAGTCAGCACGGAGGGGCCCCAGTGCAGATTGGAGGGCCCTCGGAGCATGTGGCAAGGCAACAAAGCAGCCAGCGCAATCCCTTGTCAGGTCGTAAGGGCCCCTTAGAAGGCTGGAGGGCGTCTGGACAGACCAGAGGGGCCCTGGGAAGTCCAAAATGTCCCTGTGCAGATCGGAGGGGCCTCTGACCAGACCTAAAGGGACCTTATATTGGTTAGAAGGGCCCCGGAACATGCCGAATTGGCCCCAAGCCAGCACGGAGGGGACCAAGGCAGGTAGGAGGGCCCCCTGAGCATGTTGGCAGGGCGACAAAGCATCCAGCGCAGTCCAACCAGAAGAGTCGCTGGGCAGATCGGAGGGGCCCCTGGGCAAGTCAGAGGGGTCTCTGGCTAGCCAAAAACGGTCTCTGGGCCGGTTGAAAGGGCCCCTGAACCAGCCGGATGAGTTCCTAGCCAGACTGGAGGGGCCTCTGGGCATGTCGGTGGGCCCCCTGAGCATGTCCGCAGGGTGACAAAACAGCCATTTCAGTCCCTGGCCAGGTCGGAAGGACCTCTGAACAGGCCGAATGGGCACCTTAACACACAAGAGGGGCTCCTTGGAAGGTCAGAGGAGTCCCTGGTCAGACCGGAAAGGCCCAAAGCACGTAGAGTTCCCAGATGAAGATTAAATACAAAGAAGACTTACTCCACAAAACATATACAAATCGGAGCTTTCGGGTATATTGTAACACCCTTCGTCAGCGATTAACCCTATTTGTAACAGGGGGCGGATTCCGCCCCCCTCATGTTTTTCGCATATATCTCCAGAACGGCTGGGAGCAGGACCATGAAATTTTGGGACTTTTCATATAATTGAATACCGCATTTTGATTCAAAATTCTTAACTTTAACAGAGGCGGTTCCAGGTTACAGTTTTGGGTGGGTTCGGAGGCGATATTTGGCGATAATACGGAAATGCGATCTTCACGGTTTCTTCCTAACTGCCTCAAGTATGAAGGAGTTACATCGGTTCACGGTGATTGCAACAAGTGAAAATTAGTTGATGTTAATGAAATATCATACAAATTCCATGGCAGAGGCGGTTTCAAGGGCTTGAAAAGGGTGTGTGTGTGGGGGGGGGGGGGGGTCCAGGAAGTATTCAATGCTTGGCGGAAAGCAAATAGAGAAATGTAAGGGGCATTTATAGCTATCAAGATGTAAAATATAGCTTCTGCTTCCATTATTTGCGTAATGTATTACATATAGAGTTTCAGAGGCGTGTTCAGGAACATGAAAAGGGGGGAGACTGGCTTGGTGATGACGATATGCCAGCGATAACGGCGCAATATACGTTTAGCTTATAATGATATATGCACATATGAAACCAGAAAAGGGAATAAAGTCATTTTTTGCAGAGGCGCGCTCAGGAATGGAAGAAAGGGGGTCATATTATTGCAAGGAAACTAAGAGGCATGGGCGTACAATGACATAACATACTGCAGTTTTCAGATGAAACACGCACCACAGACTACTCTACGAACGATTATAAGATAATAGGCGAGTCCAGGTAGAGTAAAAAGGGGGTAAGCAATGTTAATTGAAGTTTTAAGTGAAATAGTCACTGTTGACTAGTTAGTATCATAATAGCGGATAATATACTTATCAAAAGGTCTTGCGCCACCCCAGTTTGGATCCTAGATACGCCTATGATGAAGTACAACATGCAAAAAGGAACTATCTACGATCAGTAACATATTTATAGTGCTGGGTAGCAACTTGTCTGCGGTAAATATTTTTTCCCAATTTTACCCCCTTTTTCACTAACCTGGTACCGCCTATGGCAAACAATATGATTTATAACTGTTTTTCCTCTAATGTTTCAATCACATACCATTTCATTTATTAAAAAAACGACATAAAAAATGGTTTTATTACGCATTTACTTCACCCCCATATTGAGTGACCTGCACACGCCTATGATTTTTGAATTTTCGAACGTCACCGTCATATATCAATTTCCAATTCAGTCTCTATCGATTCCTATTAGTTGTGTTAAAATCGGTCTATAAACATGAAAGCTATACTGGATCAAAAATACCACTAAAATTTGTAGTTTTTGCCCCCCTGTTGCCCCCCTCTCCCAAATGTATAATTTGTATTATTTATAAATGTAGATCGTGTTGAGGAGAACCAAACACCGTTTCATTTTTGAAAATCGGACGGGTAGATCTCGAGATCTCCGGGGGGGGGGCGGAATCCGCCCCCCCCCCCCTGTTACAAATAGGGGTAGCCAAGAGCCTCTTACAAATAGGGTTAAGGGTTCCAGGTCTTGAGCTTAAAACATATTCCACATTGGTATAGCTGATTCCAAATTGGTGTCGCTGGTTCCAAAGTTGATATGTCAGTTTGCTAACTCCAGGTCCTACAAGATGGTATGGACCATGCCATACCTGTCATATTGCATTTTCCATCCTTGTAACGTGCTTTTCATCCGTTTTGTTTTGACCTTTCAACGCTTGGGAAGGGCCCCTTTCAGCGCTCGGGAAGGATGCCCTTTCGAGGTGCCGCAACCCCTAGACGAAATACTGGCTAAGTGCCTGGAGGAGAGGCTAGGATAGAGATTGGGGTAAACAAGCTGACACCGCCCTCCAGATCGCGAACAAAATGGCGGTAATTGTCGTAACTTTAGTACCATTCAAGAGGTCTCCTAATTTTTTCGAATATTATATATAGATGATTTCTCGGCTGGACGGCTGATCTCGAGATCAGCCGTCCTACGGCAGATTTGTAACTGACCACAATGGTATGGGACGGGAAGAAATATAAATGTACATATATACTCCCGTAGTAATGAAATCACTTTTACCATTGAGGCAGATTGAAACGACTGGCATTTACGAAATAAATTAGGTTTTGTTAACCCTATCCCTGCGGGCGCCCAGAATTACGTTAACCTGCGGGGGCAGATTCTGCCCCCACCCCCCCCCCCCCCCACCCCAGAGGTCTCGAGCACCGCTCGGTCGATTTCGATGGGAAAACGCCATTCGATTCGTCATAAAAAGTTTGGGCCCCGAAATTTTGTTTTGTTCAAAAATGGGGGCCAGGGGGCAAAAAAATCAGAACATTTTGTGAGTTTTTTGAAAGGTTATTGCGCCATGTGGCTCAACCAATTTGCATGCCCTAAACGTTTTTGAGCTTTAAATGTACTGGTCTTTAATATATTAAAAGACAAAAAAAAACGTATTCAGGGAATGTAAAATGGGGGGATTTCTAAAGGAAAAATATGTGCTGTTCGTGTTGTTTAGGACGACATGAACGTCACATGTGGGCATTATATGCTGTAATTTATTAAATTTGATAGATTGCGCATAGGCGGATCTAGGAAAAACAGGGGGCACCATGCGCGCATTTATCATCTTACTAATTTGAAGTTGGACCTAATTTGAGGGTGGGTATCGCCTCCCATTTTTCTATTCTGAGTGTGCCTCTGCCCAAAAAAATATGTGCAATCCCGGTATCTATGATGCATATTGCATTGAAATTGTTCCTGACGCATTTATTGTACTGCAAACTACGAAGGAAGTATGCGCCGCAAAACCGCATTCGTAACACCCTCCCCAAAACAGGAGCTTGGAACCGCCTCTGCTGGACCGATTTTTGTAAAAATTTGGACACAACACGCGCAATTCAGGTTTGGGAAAAGTCACAAAGTTTCAGGACACTAGGCCTAACGGTTCAGAAGCAGCAAGTGAAAACCCACCGAGAGGGGCAGAATCTGCCCCGCAGGGAATAGGGTTAAGTGACTTTTTGGGATTGTTCTTACCTTTTCTTGGAACAATCAGAATTAAATGTGCGTAGTCATTTTCAAAATACCTTCTCTTGTATGTCTAATTACAAAATATGCAATCACATATTAGCGACGGAAGACCTAATGGTTTGTTTGTTGTTAATTGGGTGAAAAGTTGGTTATAGGTTGCGTCCTCTGCGTCCTAACATCGTTAAATCAATGCTGCTGACTTGCGCTGATATCGCAGCCGTCGCTCCGCCCCGTCTCCGCAGGTGAGCGCATTGGCCGAGGTCCGAGTGGGGAGGGTGGAGTCTCAGCTATGAGGATTCAAGCTCTAAAAAGATGAGCAATGCGTTCTAAAATCGATCATAAAGGGAATGTTTCACCTTCGTTTCGGTTTTGAACTGAGATAGCCATTATCTTTGGCCGTTATTGAAATGTCGAAAATGCTAAGGTCATTTTCCCTAAAACGTAGCCGTTTTAAGCAATTTAATTTACTTCTTTCCGTTTCTTGTTAGCTATCATCATTTCCGAGATATTTGGGTTTGTTCGAATCGTAGTCCTAAAACTGGGAAATCTGACCATTGATGACCTCTGATGACCTCAATTTTTACCTGACCTAAAAAAAAGATCCATATACTTGCGATAGAGCTTGTCTCGAGCTATCTAACGTTTTTTTCTGCTTGCCGCTACGTTGAGTAGTTTTCGAGATCATAAGGGGGCGAATTACACGCCCCCCCCGGGCGTGTAATTATCCGAGGCCCTCCTGGCGCGTGTTAACCCTATTCCCTGCGGGGGCAGATTCTGCCCCTTCCGGTGGTTTTTCACTTGCCGCTTCTAAACCGTTAAGCCTAGCGTCCTGAAACTTTGACTTTTCCCAAAATTGAATGGGCCGTGTTGTGTCAAAATTGTGAGAAAAAAATCCGTCCAGCTGAGGCGGTTTCAGGCCCCTGATTTGGGGAGGGTGTTACGAAAGTGGTTTTGCGGCGCATACTTCCTTTGTTGTTTGCAGTGCAATAAATGCGTCAGAAACAATTCCAATACAATAAGCATCATAGATACTGGGATTGTACATATTTTTGGGGCAGAGGCGCAATCAGGATAAAAAATGAGAGGCGATACCCACCCTCAAATTAAGTCCAACTTCAAATTAGAAAGATGATTAACCCGCGAGTTACTGGGGTATATTTCATAACGCGACTTACTGGGGGGGGCTATTTTTCCCCCTCTGATCTCCGGAACTACTGGGCCGAATGTAAAAGTTCAAACTGCATTCGATAGCCCTGGGAAATTTATAGAGGGAAACATAATATTGTTGACCTCGGGGTCACCGATGACGTCACAGGTCAGGTCAAGTACAAAATGTTTGACCGTGTCAAAAGGTCTCTATGGATGGAATTGTCGCGCAAAATTGCGATATTAAACGCATAAGCCGTTGATAAATCGGTATGATTCGTGTGTCTGACACTTCTAAGTACCTTTCTAAGCTGTTTATGACCTTGGGTCAGGTCAAGGTCATTCGAGGTCACGAGGTCAAACTGCAGATTACGGTAATTAGGCGTTGTAACACATGTTTATGGGTTTGTTTTTCGTCTAGAACGCGAAAAATGACCTTAGAACATTGTTTGTTCCATATCAATAGAAGTGAAAAGCAAAAATGGAAATGCTTTTTTTGTCATAGTAATCCTGTGAGAAGTGGTCGATTTTTGTCATTTAACCCGCGCGGCGCTTGGGTCTCCATCCGAACGCGCCGCGCTGGGGGGTAAATTTTACCCCCCCCCCCTCTTATCTCCCGAACCAATAATCGCAGCGAGACGCGCAAGGCGGCGATCGGAAGCTCTTGATGGGAAGATTCTAAGTAATTCTTAAAATTTTATTTAAAAGGTCACATATCAGGTCAGGGTCAGGTCAAAGGTCAAAACCACCTGTTTTCGAGATTATTGGCTGCAGAGACCGGACTATCAACAGCAGCGCGCCGAAACTCTGCCAAAACACTTCTAAATATAAGGAGAGGGTAATGCTTGAGTATGAATAGCATACTAAGTACAGGTCAAGGTCAAAGTCAGGTCACAAAAGGTCGCACTGTGAAAAAGTAATATGAAACCCATGTGACACATGTCTCATGGGTTATTTCAGACGTATAATCCAAAAATAATGATTATTTTGCATTTGACCTCAAGGTCAGGTCAAGATCAGGCAAAAAAAGTCAAATTTTGAAATCCAAAATTTGCAATAACCGACACATGTTTACGGTTTAGTTTTGCCACAGCAATCCAATGGTGCAATTTGTTTTTGTGTACGATGTCTAGAAATGTCAAAATTTGCGATTTTTTAAAATGCGTCCATCACATTGAACACTTATTAGTGTCATTTGGGGGTCAAAAATATAGATATTTGTTTGAAATTTGGAATAGTCACTCATTAGAGATGGTTATCTGACATATCTTCCGAATTTTTGAAAATTCTTACAATTTTGGATTTTGTTAACTTTGAAAAAATAAAAACGATTTTTTGCATTTTTTGGATCAGAAAATCAAAATTGTGCAAATCCGAGATAGCCATCTTGTAGAGAATGTCATTTCCTTCCTTTTGACGTGCTTTTTTGCAATTTGCTTCAATACTCGCTGTTCTATCATCGATCAAAGTTTCGTCCATTTTGGACCAAAAATGGCGTTACATGACGTCACTAAAACGCTATTTTCGCAAAAACTTCTCGACCGATTTTCTCCAAAATTTATCTGAAGACGTCAAATCGATGTTATTATACACTCCCTGAATAAGGTACTGAAAGTTTCGCGTCGATATCTAGTGTAGTTTTGAATCTATAGCGAAAACCCGGAAGGGGGGGTAAAATTTACCCCCCCCCCAGCGCCGCGCGGGTTAAAGGTCATAACTCGGTCATTTTGAAAGATATCGACTTTAAATTTGGTACACATATTCACCACATAAGTCTCGATCACATGTATTCCGGTTTTTGAATAATTCTGATTTTTTCTTGAAAATGTTGTTAAAAAAAAATGTCTTTGGATTTCTCAAAATTTTGAATTAAAAAAAACCTCAAAAATCCGAGATAGCAGTTTGATAGCCCGGTCTATTGTCAGTGATTTGATTTAATACAATTTAGTTTAACTCAAATATGGTACCTTTGACAGCGGTTTCCGCAAACTATTATTTTGCAACAAAAACCGAAGAACGTGACGTCACTCTGACGTCATTCCAGGTTGACCTATCATAGCCTTATATTTTTAATTTTGCCAAAATGTGTAGAATTGATGTGAGAGAAGTTACTGCAAGTTTAGTGACGATACAGGTGTTCGTTTAGGAGTTATTGCAAAATAACGGGAGGGGGGGGCGAAAAATAGCCCCCCCCCAGTAACTCGCGGGTTAACCCTATTTGTAACAGGCTCCTGGCTACCCCTATTTGTAACAGGGGGCGGATTCCGCCCCCCCCCCCCCGGAGATCTCGAGATCTACCCGTCCGATTTTCGAAAATGAAACGGCGTTTGGTTTCCCTCAACACGATCTACATTTCTAAATAAAAAAATCTATATTTTTGATAGGGGGGCAACAGGGGGGCAAAAACCACAAATTTTAGTGGTATTTTCGATCCAACATAGCTTTCATGTTTATCGACCGATTTTAAAACAATTAATACGAATCGATAGAGATTGAATTGGAAATTGATAGTTGACAGTGGCGTTTGAAATTTCATAAATCATAGGCGTGTGCAGGTCACTCAATATGGGGGTGAAATAAATGCGTAATAAAACCATTTTTTTATGTGTTTTTTTAAAGAAATTAAATGGTATGTGTTTGTGACATTAGGCAAAACAGTAAAAATCATATTTTTTTACCATAGGCGGTACCAGGTTAGTGAAAAAGGGGTAACATGCAAAATAATGGTTTGCAGAAAACGCTGTCAAAAGTACGATATTTGAGATAAACTAAATTGTTTCAAATCAAATTACTGACAATCGACTGGCCTATCAAACTGCTATCTCGGATTTTTTTTTGTTATTTTTTTTTTTTTTAGAAATCCAAATACATTTTTCTTCTTTGTACAAAGTTTTTAAGAAAAAATCAGAATTATCCAAAAACCGGAATATATGTCATCGAGACGTAGGTGGTCCAAATTTAAAATTTATCCCAGTAACTCGTGTACCAAATTTAAAGTCGATATCTTTAAAAATTAACGAGTTATGACCTTTAAATGACTAAAATCGACTACTTCTCATAGCATTTCTATGCGTAAAAAAATGAATTTCCATTTTTGCTTTTTACTTCTATATATATGGAACAAACAATGTCCTAAGGTAATTTTTCGCGTTCCAGACGAAACACAAACCCATACACATGTGTTACAACGCCTAATGACCGTAATCTGCAGTTTGACCTCGTGACCTCGGATGACCTTGCGCTGACCCAAGGTCATAAACAGCTTAGAAAGGTACTTAGAAGTGTCAGACACACGAATCATACAGATTTATCGACAGCTTATACGTTTAATATCGCAATTTTGCGCGACAATTCCGTCCAACGAGACCTTTTGACACGGTCAAACATTTTGTATTTGACCTGACCTATGACGTCATCGGTCATCCCGAGGTCAACAATATTATGTTTCCATCGACAAATTTCCCAGGGCTATCGAATTCCGTTTCAATTTTAACATTCGGTCCAGTAGTTCCGGAGATCAGAGGGGGGGGAAATACCCCCCCCCCCCCCAGTAAGTCGCGTCATGAAATATATCCCAGTAACTCGCGGGTTAACAGGGAGCCTGTCAGCCCTTCGTAGGGCGAAGGTGAAAAAGTTCCCGTAGGGCGAGGGTTAACCCGCGCACTGCAGGGGCTTTGCGCCGAACACGAACTCCAGGGTGGGTGATTTCCGCCACCTCCTGAGATCTCGAAAACTACGCTACGTAGCGAGAAGCGGAAAACAGCATTTGATAGCTTGATACATGTTCTATCGACAGTATTGCAGTATTGTTTTAGGTCAGGTCAAAATTGAGGCCACCAGAGGTCATCCATCAATGGTCAAATTCTCCAGTTATTTTCCTGTTTTAGGACTTCGCTCCAGAAATTCCCATAAATCTCGGAAACTATGCTAGTTAGAAACAAACGTAGAAAACCAAACGCCAGCCAGTGAAATTTGCAATCGCTAACGTGTCCTCAAATTTGATCTCAGGTCAATATTGGAGGATTTAAAGGTCAAAAAGAAAAAATGACGTTTTTTTGCTAAATCGTTTTTCGGTATTAACTTTTTTATATAATAAAGATAACGGAAACCTGTTTACGCCATTATGTTTACCTTGTCAAGGCGCTTTGAATGATGTACCTGGTGATCTTGTTAAGTAAACTTAAACATTTGACCTCAGGTCAAGGTCTAGTGGTGACCCAAGTAGGGCATGTTGCATATGGGAAGACGTGTATCGACGAGAAAAAACACATTGATGTCCGTTTCACTCCTCTATCTTCATTATGTCGGGAGTTATTGGCAAAAAAAAATGATGGTGACCTTGCATGACCTCACATGACCCAATAGGGGTCACTGAACAAAACTTGCACTTGGATCATCAAGAATATCCCATAATAACATGATCCAGAAGTAATTGGACTAGTATCATGCATATCCTTAGCATTTGTATATTTTCCCATTGACTTATTATGGGGAGGTTACAAATTTGACCTGACCTTAGGTCACCGATATCAAAATTCCGAGATAAACGAATTGAAAATACTTATGCCCTCATGACATCCTTTAAGTATCAAACTGATCGGTGAAAAACTCTGGCTTTGGCTGGTGTCATTTTTGTAGATATCCCCGGCCAAGCTGGTACGGCACGATTAGTGCATGAAGACTGTCTCTAGCGCTACCTACCGTCTTGGCGGTAGCGCCACCTACCGCCGCCACAGGGTACGACACTGGTAATATTGGCAATATTCATTCAAAAACACATGTACTTGACTTTATCCATTCCCATTATCTCATCTTCCCATGCCCATTATCTCATCCATTCCTATTATCTCATCTCATCTTACCTACTTCTCTCATCTTACCTACTTCTTTAATATTTGTCTGCAAACTGCGACCTTTCCTGATCGCTTAAAAATTGTACTTGTACCAATCTTTAAGACAGGTGATAAGAATAAGTTTACAAATAATCGCCCGATTTTTCTACTACCTATATTCTCTAAAATACTTGAAAAACTCCTGCACATTAACTTAATTTCCTTTCTTGAAACCAATATCCTTAGTAATTATCAATTCGGATTTAGAAAGAAACGTGGGAAATATATGCCGGTAACTCTTATCGTTGAAGAAGTCACGAGGACACTCGAAAACGAGGGCAAGGTGCTTGCCTGTTCTTGGATCTAAAAAAAAACTTTCGATACAGTGAATATTACCATTCTTATTAATAATAAGGGGGAATAAGGGGGGAGAAGCTTAGTATTATTAAATCTTATTTCATGAATAGAAGACAGCAAATAGAAATTAATGGGTATCCCGCGCACTGCAGGGACTTTGCGCCGAACACGAACTGCAGGGGGGTTGATTTCCTCCCCCCCCTGAGATCTCGAAAACTACGCAACGTAGCGAGAAGCAGAAAAAGGCATGTGATAGCTTCATACATGTTCTATCGAAAGTATTTCAGTGTTTTTTTAAGTCAGGTCAAAATTGAGGTCACCAGAGGTCATCAAAGGTCAAATTGTCCAGTTTTTCCTGTTTTAGGACATCGCTCCAGAAATTCCCATATATCTCAGAAACGATGATAGTTAGAAACAAACAGAAAAAAGAAAACGCCAGCCAGTGAAATTTTTAATCGCGAAGGTGTCCTCAGATTTGATCTCAGGTCAATATTTGAGGCTCCAGAGGTAAAAAAGAAAAAAATGCATTTTTTTTTTGCTAAATCGTGTTTTGCTATTAACTTTTTACTTAATAAAGATAACGGAAAATTGTTTACGCCATTGTGTTTATCTTTTCAAGGCGCTTTGAATGATAAATATGGTGACTTTGTTAAGTTAACTTAACAATTTGACCTAAGGTCAAGGTAAAGTGGTGACCCAAGTAGGGCATGTTGCATATGGGAAGACGTGTCTCGACGAGACAAACTCATTTATGTCTGTTTTACTTCTCTATCTTCATTATGTCGAGAGTTATTGACACAAAAGTGATGGTGACCTCGCATGACCTCAAATGACCCAATAGGGGTCACTGAACAAAACTTACACCTGGATCATCAAGAATATCCTATAATAACATGATCCAGAAGTAATTGGACTAGTACCATGCATATCCTTGAAATAGGAAGCATTTGTATATTTCCCCATTGACTTATTATGGGGTGGTTACGAAATTGACCTGACCTTAGGTCACCGATATTAAAATTCCGAGTTATACGAATTGTAAGTACTGATGCCTTCATGACATCCTGTAAGTTTCAACCTGATCGGTGAAAACCTCTGGCTTTGGCACAACTGCAAACATTTTTGGTGGTGGGGTCACTTGACCTGGTCTGGTGACCTGACCTGAGATGACCCAAGCATATTTTTTTCTCTCAAAGTGTGCGCAATTGATGTCCTAACAGGCGCATCAAAACCCGGCGGCGCTGCGCGCCGCCGTTTTTTCTCTATATTTGACAAACCTGAGGGGGGGGGGGGGGGGGGGGCGGAAACCAACCCCCCTGCAGTGCGCGGGGTATATTTCAGAGTATAGGGAAATTAAGCTCGGGGTCCCACAGGGTTCAATCCTTGGTCCTTTGTTCTTTCTTCTCTTGATAAATGACCTTGTAAACATTTCTAATGAAGTAAAGTTTTTTTTCAGTTCGTAGATGTAACTGCTATCATCATTGATGGTGATAGTTATGAGCATCTTCAAGCAAAAATTAACACCTTCATCCCTGCATTGACTGCTTGGTTTTCAAGTAATAGGTTATCCTTGAATTCCTCAAAAACCTTCATCAGATATATTCGTTTTTTGCGATTCAACGGGATATCAACCTGACCATACTCATCGCCTTCATACTCATCGCCTTCACTCCTACCATATTACCTCTCGAGAAAGGTCGCCCTCGAAATCTGGTCATGTATGACCCATTAATTACAATTGTTGAATTTCTGAGAGCGCGTGCGCTCAACATTAAAAGTCCCCATTTAACGCAGATTAGCACATTAACACGCGCCCTGGAGGGGGGGGGGGGGCGAAATCCGCCCACCCCTCCGGTTTTTCGAAGATAGCGTTAATAAGTGCGGCGCTTAGCGCCGCCGTTTTTTGTAAACCTGTTTAGAAATGAACTTCCCGCATTATGTAAAATTCTTGGCCTCAGGTCATCTCAGGTCAGGTCACCAGACCAGGTCACGTGATGACCTCAACTCCAAAACGTTTGAAGTAGTACCACAGCCACAGTTTTACGCCGATCGGTTTAAATCTTGCAGGACTTCATAATGTCATAGATACCAACAATTTTTTTATCTCTGATTTATAATATCGGTGACCTAAGGTCAGGTCAATTTTGTGACCACCAACACGGTTTTATCAATAACTTTCGACATAATGAAGATAGAGAAGAGAAAACGGTACCAATATGTTTGTCTCGTCGAGCCACGTCTTCCAATATGCAACATGACCAACTTGGGTCACCACTTGACCTTGACCTGAGGTCAAATTTCTCAGTTGACCTAACCAGGTCACCATGAATATGATTGGAAGCGCCTTGACAAGACACACGCGATGGCGTAAACATTATTGCTTTATCTTTATTAGGTAAAAGGTTATTAGGGGAAAACAGTTTTGAAAACAAAATCACCTTTTTGACATTCGATGACCTCTGGAGCCTAAACTATTGACCTGAGCTCAAATCTGAGGCCATCTATGTCGATTGCATTTTTCAATGACTTTCAATTGCTTTTTTTTCCGTTTGCAGCTAACTATCATAGTTCCCGAGATATTTGGGGGTTTTCGAACCGAAGTCTTGAAAACTTGAAAATCTGACCCTTGATGACCTCTGGTGACCTCAATATTGACCTGAAAAAAAAAATTAACGAAATACTTTCGAAAGAGTTTGTCTCGAGCTATCTAACGGCGTTTCCTGCTTGTCGCTACGTTGCGTGGTTTTCGAGATCATAGGGGGGGGGGGCGAAATCCGCCCCCCCTCCAGGGCGTGAAATTATCAGAAGCCCTCCAGGTCGCGTGTTAACCCGCGAGATACTGGGGGCTATTTTTTGCCCCCCCCTCCCGTTATTTTACAATAACTCCTAAACAAATACCGGTATCGTCACCAAACTTGCAGCACCTTCTCTCATATCAATTCTACACATGTTGGCAAAATGAAAAATATGAGGATATGATGGGTCAACCGGGAATGACGTCAGAGTGACGTCATGTTCTTCGGTTTTTGTTGCAAAATAATGGTTTGCGGAAAACGCTGTCAAAGGTACGATATTTGAGAGAAACTAAATTGTTTTGAATCAAATTACTGACAATAGACCGGGCTATCAAACTGCTATCTCGGATTTGTGAGATTTTGTGAAATTAAAAATTTTGAGAAATCCAAAGACATTTTTTTTTGTTTTTACAAAATTTTCACAAAAAAATCAGAGTTATCAAAAAACCGGAATATATTTGATCGAAACGTATGCGGTGAATATGTCTACCAAATTTAAAGTCGATATCTTTAAAAATGACCGAGTCATGGCCTTTAAATGACAAAAATCGGCCACTTCTCACAGCATTACTATGCATAACAACGCATTTCCATTTTTGCTTTTTACTTCTATTTATATAAAAACAAACAATGTTCTAAGGTCATTTTTCGCGTTCTAGACGAAAAACAAACCCACACACATGTGTTACAACGCCTAATGACCGTAATCTGCAGTTTGACCTCGTGACCTCGGATGACCTTGACCTGACCCAAGGTCCTAAACAGCTTAGAAAGGTACTTAGAAGTGTCAGACACACGAATCTTACCGATTTATCGACAGCTTATGCGTTTGATATCGCAATTTTGCGCGACAATTCCATCCATCGAGACCTTTTGACACGGTCAAACATTTTGTACTTGACCTGACCTGTGACGTCATCGGTGACCCCGTGGCCAACAATATTATGTTTCCCTCGATAAATTTCCCAGGGCTATCGAATGCCGTTTGAATTTTTACATTCAGTCCAGTAGTTCCGGAGATCAGAGGGGGGCTAAAAATAGCCCCCCCAGTAAGTCGCGTTATGAAATATACCCCAGTAACTCGCGAGTTAATGGCGCAATCCTTTAACCCTATTAGTGTCGTGGGGGGGGGGGCTAAAACGACCCCCTTAAAGTTACTCCGCTTCTGAACCCAAACGAGTAAAGATACGGCCATCGAACTTTTGGTCTTTTCCTAAATATTCATTGGGCACATTTTGGCAAACATTTAAAGTTTTCAGCTCACTGGAGGCGGCTCCAGGCGTGTTTTGTGGGAGGGATGGTGGTATATTTTGGTTTTCATCGTTACACGGCTTTCAAAGGGAATCAGTTCCCATTCTCTAGCCGTTGTAGATACGCGCTTACGACTTTCACACATTTCCTTGCCGCTTTTTGTAGACATGATGAACTTTTCCCCGTTTTGGGGTGATTGCGAATGGGCGCCTTTAGGGTCATATTTTGGGAGACATTTTGGGTCACTGGTATTTCATCGAAATCTGAAAGATAAGAATTTCGAACTCAGTGAACTTTCTTAGCTGTTATTTGCACACCTTGTGTTATTTTTATAGATATATTTTTGGGTTCCCACAGGTGATTCCAGGACATTTTTTGTTTGGGGGGGGGAGGGGGGGGGGGGGGTTATGCGTACATACACATTGTGTCTAGTAACACAAAACGTTATTTCGCGGTGCACCATCTCGTGTAATATAATTTGCATGGATCACAATTTTATTATGTGACATAGGCGGCTCCAGGGGTTGGACGCAAGCGCATGGCCCAATGTTATGGGCGGCTCCAAGGATGAAATTAGGGGGGAGTTAAGGATCCTCGACGTGTAAATACATAGCAAAGGACATCAACTTGAAACTTGGTGACCTGTTTTAGCAATGCCTTGCACACGTTTCATATTCTTTTTTTCAAGGGAGACTCCTGGGACGGATTTTGGGTGCATGTGTTTGACTCCGTTCACACGCATTGTGTTTATTGCTCCTGAACGTTATTTTGCAGAGTGTTAATTTGCATGCAATATCATCTGCTTGGATCACAAATGTTTTTGGGGCATAGGCGGTGCTACGGATGAAATTAGGGGAATTGTGGACCCATGGCGTTACACTACATAGTACATTATATAAATAAGCAAAGATAAAAATAACAAAAGACAAGGTTAAAATACCCTCCTCTTCCCCTCCTGAGCACGCCACTGCACAAATACAAAACTGGCATATTTTACTTGTTCATGCATACACATATAATTATAAGCATCTGAAACAGAAATAGAAGCGGCAAAACATATTATAGTGATATCTTTAGATGCCTGAGGACGCTAAAAACCTCAAAATTAGACATTGATAAATGTAAATAAAAAGGCATGTTCATAGATCAAGTTTCGGTCAGAAATACAGAAAAGGTAATTATTTGTTCGTATCTTGTCAAAAAAGTCAAAAAAAGTTATTTTGTAAAAATGACGTCATCAGTTTCTTACACTTAGGGAGCCATCACTCAGTCGAAAATGAAGATATTGCTTTGAAATTTGGTATGTGTATTTTCCAGACTGAGTTCTCTCGCATACATTCCAGTTTTTCTAACATTTTTTAAAAATTTGATTTTGTGGGGATTTTTCCACATAAAAAGTTTTATTTTTGTTTTAGGGGTTATAATCCCAAAATTTTGCAAATCAGAGATTGCCATTTGAAAGATAATGCCATTTTTTATATATGGTCAATTGTGTTTGCAATTTGCTTTAAAACTCTGTTTTTACGATTTTTCAAATATTCCTCATTTGTTACCAACATGATGTTATCAAAACATGATTATCTCCCACACTGCTGAACAAATTTCATTTATTTTTACAGCATACGTATAATTGTTGTAAACTCAGCTATCGAAAATTTCAGCGAGATGCACTGCAGGTGTAAAAAGTATTTCAAGAAAAGCCTCAGGGGGGGCTGTCAGGCCCTCCCCCCTTAGGGCGAGGGTTAATAACTTTGGAATCGGATTCCCCGTTCTGGCGGGAGGTGGAACCTCCGACTGGTGGAACCTGGAGCTGAGGTGAACAGGCAGGGAAGCAGGGACACAGGTTCAGCTGAGATGAGCAGACATAGAAGCAGGGAAACATGTTCAGCTGAGGTCAACAGGCATAGAAGCAGGGACATGTTGAGCGAGAGCCGTCGTCCAGCAGAGCCGAGCTGCCATACCTAGGCTCTGGAAGCGGCCTGAATGGTCTGCCGCACTGAGTCGGACAGACCAGTGATGAAAGCACAGGCCAGTGCGCGCTCAGAAACTCCGCCAAACAGCGTCGCCTGGAGGAACAAATCTGTTCCTTCTCCGTTTGCCGCACTTCCTTGCCCTTTCGCAGGATTCATGTTACCGAAATAGTGTGTAGTGTGCATGCCTTTATAATAAATAAAAAGATCAAACAATTGCCAGATGAATATTCCTATTCCCACACCATGCACACTACACCTTAATCTTCACCGCCCTTTTCCCAAAAAAACTTTTCCCCTCGTGCCTCGTTGTCATGGCAGCAGTCAATTAGGCGTGGCCCTCCCTGTTATACACATACTCAACTGAACGTCTTCACTCGATACTGTTGTTCCCTTCCAACTCTGCTCTATCATCTCTCACTTCAACACTCTTGAATCCCTCCAATCTTGCCAGTGTATTGCCGTCCCGGCAAATACATATCAACAAACAAGTTTGACCGTGGAGGTTGGTGACACGGCATAAGGCCTCATTATAAAACACAAAGGTTACAAGGGTTCAGGTTGAAGTTTACATTACGTTAATTTTCAACATCACGAGTGGCCGCAAACGGCGGGCACCCTGAGTCAACTGCCGAGCCATATGCCTCACAAAAACGACTACTCCTCGTCAAACCATGTGCTCGAGCATTTCCTATGTCTCAACACACTGATACAATCATGGCGCAAATCACCCAAATTCAAGGCGCGCATCACGGGCAAGCACTATCAGACGAAATAGCCAACGCAACATCCAACGCAATATCCAACGCAGCACCTTCACAACAGTAGCGACACCTATTGTGCGCGACACATATAATACAGCGACACCTATACATAGCGTAGCCGGAGCAATCCAGAACACTCCCCAAATGGCTGCAACACACAGGCAATGATTCATGACTCAGATGCAAGGTTTGTTTAGTGAACCATACAGGGTCAGCCAAGGTCATCGGAGGTCACCAACACTTTGTTGTCAACAACGCTCGACATGATTCAGATAGATAAATGAAACTAGCACCAATGTGCCGGTGTACCCGAGACACGTCTTCGAATATCCAATATGACCTTCTTGGGTCACCACTTGACTTCAGACGACCTAACGTCAAATTTCGAAGTTGACCTAACCTGGTCATCATGAATATAATTCGGTGCCTTGACAAGAAAACACGATGACGTCAAAGTTATGTCCTATCTTTGCTAATTAACCCGGCATTGACTGGGGCGGGGGCGTTTAACGCCCCCCCCCCCCCCCCTGATGAATTTTCGTAATAGCTCAAAAACAATAGCGCTATCAACGTGAAACTTAGGTTACCTTCTTCTACATGGATTTGACGTCTGTGAAAAGATAAAGCAATTTCATCGAGAAAAAAATGTCGAGTAATAGCGAATTTAGTGACGTCACTACACACGAATTTCACACCAAAATCAGTTCAAACTTAACCCTCGCCCTACGGGAGCATTTTCACCTTCGCCCTACGGGGGGGGGGGGCTGACAGGCCCCCTGTTAACTTCCAAACCAAGCAACTTAGAGCAATGCGGTGAATACCAGCATGCTGCCTGTCATGGGGGAATCTAACAGTATGCGATTTTGAGGTCTCAGGTGAATGGGTGACCTTCCAGGACAAGTGAATGACCTCACGTTTACACCATTACACCACGATTTACACCACGATTTACCACGTCCAGAACAGCGATTTTGCTCTTCAGAAAACCTAAAAATTAGAAATTGATAAATGTAAATAAAAAGGCATGTTCCAAGACCAGTTTTGGCTCAGAAATACAAAAAAGGTAATTATTTGTTTGTATCTTGTAAAAAAAAAATCAAAAAAGTTATTTTAAAAATGACGTCATCAGTTTCTTACACTTAGGGAGCCATCACTCAGTCAAAAATGAAGATATTGCTTTGACATTTCGAATGGGTATTGTCCATACTCAGTTCTCTCACATATATTCCGGTTTTTCTAACATATTTTTTAAAAATCGATTTTGTGGGGATTTTTCCAAAACAAAAAACAGTTTTTATTTGAGGGGTCAAAAACCCAAAATTTTGAAATTTTAAGATTTCCATTTTCAAGAGAATGACATTGTGTATGTTTGGTGACCGGCGGTTGCAATTTTCTTTAAAACTCTGTTTTTTACGATTTTTCCAATATTTCTTTTTTTACAACATGACGTCATCAAAACATAATTATCTCCCAAACTACTTAACGGATTTCAATTAAATGTTTACAGCATACGTATAATTGTTGTAAACTCAGCTACTTACAATTTCAGCAAGATTCATTGCATGTGCAAAAAGTAATTCAAGAAAAACCTCAGGGGGGAGGCCTGTCAGGCGAGGGTTAGGGCGAGGGTTAACTGACCGTTCAAATGCTATGTTTTAAGCAAAGTGAAATCCTAAAACGTCAACAGATATAAAATAGCAAGGGCTACAACTTGGAGATATTTTGGACAAACTTTGTTTTTGACCCCCCAAACATTCAAAATAGTTCTTTTTTTGGAGGGGAATGCCCACAAAATCACATTTTTCAAAGATATTCAAAAATCCGGAAAATTTCAGAGAACCACATAAGAAAAACTACTGTACCAAATTTCAAAAATTATATCAACATTTTTGACTGACTTATGGCATCAAGTATGGGTAACTCATGACGTCATATTTTTAAAATTGCTTTTTTAGCCTTTATTGACCGGATACAGACAAATAAATGCAACCACTGTATGTCGGAGACAAAACTGGTCTAGAAACATGCCTTTTTATTTGGATTTATCAATTTAATATTTTGACCTTGAGTGACCTGAACTTGACCTGAACTTTATATTAACTTCACGTAAATGAAGAAAGGTGGTAAAATGACTATCACTATCGAATTCGACGTGGAAAACAAGCCATAAAACATGTGTTGCATGACTTTCGTAGATATTTTGGGCATGGTGACCTTTTGTGACACGACCTTGACCTTAGCCAACAATCTCACTTTAGCTCATGCGGGATGTGTATCATACCTTTGGCAGCACTTTGGGTGATCATGGTCGTAATTGAGGGCTTTGGATGGAAAGTATGGCCGATAAACTCAAATACGTCGAATTTGAACTTTGAACTGATCGTGACCTCCTGACATTTAACCTCACTTTGACATCTGTGAGTTTGCTATAGATTCGACTCATTGAGAGCTTTCTATTACCACCTTGCGCGTCTCGCTGCGATCATTGGTTCGGAACATAACCAGGGGCTATTCTACTCTATTTATATTTAACGCCCCCCCCCCCCCCCCCCCCCAGTCAATGCTGTTCTGCACAGACACCAGTCAATGCCGGGTTAAGTAAACCCTCAATTTGCCTCCTTCTGAATAAATGTCCTTTTGCAGAGGGCGTTCATTCAGACTGAGGCAAAACTGTTAACAACTTATTCTAACATCCTCGGTGCATCTGCAATACATGTAAGTACACATAATCTAACATATAACCGAGCACAAAGCAGTGTTGCTATGTTAACGTTGCTTGTGCCCGTTGGATGCTCCTCTAGCAGACACCTGCGCAATACATATACCCTGCAGGAACACAGTCACATTAATTTGGAAAAGGATGAAAACACATTTCGTAACATGGTCACAAAGAACACCACACCACATCCACAAGACCATCACGTGCGGCTCACACTTACGCCAGAACATCCAGAACAGCATTACTTCTCGAGCGCTACAACAAGCCAATACGGAACAGGAAGGAAACTCTGCGCGCCATTGTTGTTTTTCCTCACAATATCTCAAATCTCCGAGTTACCTAGCGACGAGCTGTCAACATCACTATTGCCCAGTCGCAGGCTCGCAGCATCAGTGATGTATCTTCTAGCTGCCCAGTGGAACCAGGTCAACTCCAGAAACAAGATGATACCACTGGCGACAACACCCAACGGTATGATCATAAGCAGGGCAAACGAGTTTCCAAGGGACAGCGGCTTCCAGCCTCGATTAGACATGCATACATTCTTGTGTCTAATCCACCTCTTCTTCAGTTGTGACAGGATCCCCACCTCCTGAAATTTGAACATGATGTGGTTCATTTCTCTTATCAGTTTGTCCTGTCCCTTCGTTATCACGATATAGCTGTTGATTCCTTTTATAGGCTGATCAAATAAGGGAACCATGCTGCAAGCTTCATCTCCCAGTAGATAGAACAGTTCATTGAGGTCAATGTACGCCAGCACCTTGGGCTCGACGAGACGAAGTGCGGTTCTGCTTGTTCTGTCGTCGAATGAAATGAGTTGTTTTCTGCGCATAACCCGTTGATAAAGCTCTTGGTCATATGGGTTCCTGCTAACCCCCCAATCACTGACAACAATGTGGCCAGGGTTCACTGCAAGAAACCAGTCTGCCTGTTCGGAGAACTCCTTCAGGCTTCTGATGGGCCGGTCAACGGTGACGACGGCTAAGTGGGAGATCAGGTTGGCCGTATAGCTCACGTGGATGATGATGCACAACATCCAGGTGAAGATGGTGACGGTACGACCAGACAGAGAGTTGGGCATCGATGTCCAGCCCTGAATCACGAGTGACATGAAGCTGGAGAACAAACACGTTGCCCAGGTCATCTCGCTCGCGGCTCGTCTGTCTTCGGTCCGGCTGAGATGCGCAGTGGCCTTGAGTGTCAGGGAAAGCACCAGCAGGGTGCCAAGCAACACCCACCAGACGCTCATGTGCAGTGGCTTCAGCAGCGAGCTGAACATGACACTGGTCAGGCTAGGCGTGTCCCCCAAGTCCTTGGAGAAGTAGAACCTGTCCTCACTTTTGTCAATCGGTACGGCGTCGACATAGTCGATCACTGCCGAGCGATCCGTTCTATAGTGTAGCCAGGTCAACGCCACATCGGCTCGACCGTATGCTAGCTCCCCCACCATCCCAGTCCACGTTCCGTTATCATCTAGATGTCCGAAGATACCACTCAGAAGCGGCACCAGTCGGTAGCGAAGGTTCAGTGAGTTGGCTACCATTTTCCAGACTTCGTACAGATAGCCTTCATATCTGTAGGAGCCATCGGGCAGAGGATGTATCGCGAGGTACGGAGGATCGTGAACAGCGGTAACACGCAGTTCTGAACTAAGGTCAGGACCGCTGTCAGTTTCTACTGACCAATTGCTGCTGACAGAAAAGAGACCGCCATCTCCATGATAAAGCATGTAGGCCATTAATTTACAGACCGGCTGCTCCTGGCGCTGGTAATACACTAAATATATAGTCAACAGACTATCTGATCCAGGCGCTGGTAACACGTTGAGTCTATAGTCAACAGACTATCTGATCCAGGCGCTGGTAACACGTTGAGTCTATAGACAACAGACCGTCTGCTCCGGGCGCTGGTAACACACCGAGTCTATAGACAACAGACTATCTGATCCAGGCGCTGGTAACACGTTGAGTCTATAGCCAACAGACCGTCTGCTCCGGGTGCTGGTAACACACCGAGTCTATAGCCAACAGACCGTCTGCTCCGGGCGCTGGTAACACACCGAGTCTATAGACAACAGACTATCTGATCCAGGTGCTGGTAACACACCGAGTCTATAGCCAGCAGACCGTCTGCTTCGGGCGCTGGTAACACACTGAGTCTATAGCCAGCAGACCGTCTGCTCCGGGCGCTGGTAACACACCGAGTCTATAGACAACAGACTATCTGATCCAGGTACTGGTAACACACCGAGTCTATAGCCAGCAGACCGTCTGCTTCGGGCGCTGGTAACACACTGAGTCTATAGCCTGCAGACCGTCTGCTCCGGGCGCTGGTAACACACTGAGTCTACAGCCAACAGGCCGTCTTCTCCGGGCGCTGGTAAGACACTGAGTCTATAGCCAACAGACCGTCTGCTCCGGGTGCTGGTAAGACACTGAGTCTATAGCCAACAGACTATCTGATCCAGGCGCTGTTAAGACACTGAGTCTATAGCCAACAGACCGTCTGCCCCGGGTGCTGGTAACACACTGAGTCTATAGCCAACAGACCGTCTTCTCCGGGCGCTGGTAAGACACTGAGTCTATAGCTAAGATACCGTTTGCCCCGGGCACCGGCACCGTGGTATCGATCAATAACGGTCCGGCTTATTTGTTTACAACGTTGCTTGACAACCTTTCAGTCACGAAATGCGTGTCGTCCTTCGGCTGGAGAAATGTCGGTATTCGCCGTCAACTGATGATCGAGTGTCTTTGATGTCCTCAATGTCAGTTGTGTATAACGCTTATTGTTCTAGCAGCGTCCTTTAGGCTTCTGCGTGATATTCTCCTAATTCAAAATCGTAGAAAGATGAGAAACATGTTTACATGTTTTTAAGAGTTCGCTTTTTTCCCTATGGGCTGCCATATGGGATTGTTTACATGTCGGGTGCTCCTGACATATTGAGAGTTTTCCGTGGAATTAAGTGATTGTGGCCGTCACACTTTGCCCCATGCTTTCGTGAGTGCACTGTGCGTGTGATCTGCCAGGAAACCCTCCGTCTGGTTCTGTGGAACTGCTGAGTGAGCGCTAGTTGTGGCTGGGCTGCGCGTCACACTTCGCCTACCGGGGACGTTTGTGGCGCAGTGATACCCGTACTGCCAAGGGTCACGCCCCAGCTGAGCGACGCTGGCGCCATCTCTCTGTGCTCGCCCAGGCTACGATGAAGACCGCCGCCGTCCTGGCGCTGTTGTCGCTGCTGACAGTGACCAGCTGCGACGACGGTGGCCAGCCGCTGCCCGTGTACGGATCTTGTGTTCGCGTCGGACGGGTCACCGTCCGCTGGTTCAGGTCGCGGGTGAGCTACGGTGGTAACACCGTGGATAGTCGTCAGAAGGGGCGGTTGGTATACAGCGAGTCGCTCGTCCTAGCGGGCGACATTGAGCTGAACCCGGGTCCAGGCGACGCGGCGGTGCAGGCGGCGCCACCTGCAGCAAGAACCAGCGCCATCAGCGTGTACCACGCAAGCGTTCGGAGCCTGAAGAAACAGCTGGGCAACCTCCGTGCCTGCGCACCGGCTCTCGAACGTTATGACGCGGTGGCATTCTCCGAGACCTGGCTCAACGACACTGTTGCCACCCCGGAACTTGAACTCGGCTTCGATGAGCACACTTGGTTCCGCCGAGACCGCGGTTCTCTGGGGGTGGTGTAGCCTGCGCCGTCCGCACATCGCTGCTGCCGCTGCGTCTGCCGGACCCCGCCGACCCCGAGATGCTGCTGGTCCGGCTGCGGAGTACATCAGTGACACTGGCGGCACCGAGATGCTGCTGGTCCGGCTGCGGAGTGCATCAGTGACACTGGCGGCACCGAGATGCTGCTGGTCCGGCTGCGGAGTACATCAGTGACACTGGCGGCACCGAGATGCTGCTGGTCCGGCTGCGGAGTACATCAGTGACACTGGCGGCACCGAGATGCTGCTGGTCCGGCTGCGGAGTACATCAGTGACACTGGCGGCACCGAGATGCTGCTGGTCCGGCTGCGGAGTACATCAGTGACACTGGCGGCACCGAGATGCTGCTGGTCCGGCTGCGGAGTGCATCAGTGACACTGCCGACACCGAGATGCTGCTGGTCCGGCTGCGGAGTACATCAGTGACACTGGCGGCACCGAGATGCTGCTGGTCCGGCTGCGGAGTGCATCAGTGACACTGCCGACACCGAGATGCTGCTGGTCCGGCTGCGGAGTGCATCAGTGACACTGCCGACACCGAGATGCTGCTGGTCCGGCTGCGGAGTGCATCAGTGACACTGGCGGCACCGAGATGCTGCTGGTCCGGCTGCGGAGTACATCAGTGACACTGGCGGCACCGAGATGCTGCTGGTCCGGCTGCGGAGTGCATCAGTGACACTGGCGGCACCGAGATGCTGCTGGTCCGGCTGCGGAGTGCATCAGTGACACTGGCGGCACCGAGATGCTGCTGGTCCGGCTGCGGAGCGCATCAGTGACCCCGCCGACACCGAGATGCTGCTGGTCCGGCTGCGGAGTACATCAGTGACACTGGCGGTGTGTTACTGCCCTCCAGACGACGACGCTGCTATGGACAGGATAGCTGCCGCCCTGTCGGCAGTGTAACCTCTGGACTGCAGAATCGTCGTAGTAGGAGATTTCAACCTACCCGAAATACACTGGTCATTGGCGGCCGGTGTCACGGACGGTGCTGCTCCCGACGTTCGCAGAGCGACGAGCCGTGCAACTAAGTTCGTCGACTTGTGCGATGTACTAGGTCTCAAACAGTGGGTGTGCCAGCCCACTAGGGGTGAGAACATTCTCGACCTAGTGTTAACCAGGCGCATGTCGGCGCAGGTCATCGTGCGGGACGGCCTGCTAGTCTCTGACCACAGGGAGACAATCGCCACACTCAGCGTGCCGGTGAGCCGTCGGCCTGTGGTCAATCGGCGCACCGCCCTTAACTACAAGCGGGAGGATTTCGACGGCCTGCGCCGGAGTCTCTCCCTGATCCCGTGGGGGCTACTGGATGACGTCGGAGTCGACGAAGCAGTGGACACCTTCTACACCCTGCTGGAGCCGGCCATCGCCGACCACGTCCCCACGGTGATCCTCCGGCGCCGTCTACCCCCGTGGTTCGATGGTGCGGTGCGAACCGCTCTCCGGCTGAAGGAGGCGGCTTTCCGGCGGCTGCGGAGAAATCCCGGTCCGGCGGTCCAGGCGGAGTTCGCGGACAAGAGACGTGCTTTTAAATCTGTATCTAGCTCTAAGTACTTTGAATATTTACGAAAGCTCACCGATGACTTTAAAACAAACCCAAAGCGCTATTGGTCATTTTTGAAATGTATAACAAAGAAATCTAGCATATCGCCGGTGTTGTATAACTCTGACCGTGCACTCGTGTCGGATGACTTGGATCGCGCGGACTCTCTGAACGAGGCATTTGCCGCCAAGTGTACCGATCCGCTTGTGAAAAGCTACCCTGATACACCGACATTCCCAATCCAGACAATGAGTCAGCTGCATGTATCTGAGGCTGCTGTGCTAGCTGCGCTGGCGATGGTTAGTCCCAATAACGCATGCGGGACAGACATCAGTGCTCGCATTATCATCGAGTGCGCGGATGAATTAGTCATTCCGCTCACTAAGATATGTAACCTTTCGGCCATGTCTGGTGTCTTCCCTGAGAGATGGAAGCGGGCAAATATTATACCATTATACAAGAAAGGCGACAAAAAAGAGCCTTCAAACTACAGATCTATTTCCCTGCTTCCTCTCTTCGGGAAGGTATAGGAGCGTGTTGTGTTCGACGAGATATTTTATCATGTATCACCGGTTTTGAGCCAGCAGCAGCATGGTTTTATTTCTAGGCGTTCGTGCAGCGCAAACTTAAGTGTTTATCTTAAGCACGCGTGGGAGGCCATATCGGACGGTTACCAGACGGACGTCATTTACACTGATTATTCGGCCGATTTTCAGAGCGTCAACCATGCGCTTCTCATTCATAAGTTAAAACACTCCTACCATTTGAAGGAGCTCGCACTGAAATGGTTCGTCTCGTATCTGTCCGATAGACGCCAGGAGTTATCGTCAACGGAAAAACCTACGACTGGCAACCGGTTATCTCCGGTGTTCCAGAAGGATCACTGTTGGCTCCCCTTCTCTTTTCGATGTTTATTAACGATCTACCGTGCCAAATAGAATCCGGCTGCCTTCTGTATGCCGATGATGTCAACATTTTCCGTAAAATCACCACTCCATCTGACGGACTGTTGCTGCAGAGGGATCTTAGCCATCTGGCAGCGTGGTCCGTCAGGTGGGGACTGGCTCTCAACCCTGCAAAATGCAAATCGTTTACGATGACTCTCAGGCGTGCACCCGTCCAGACCAAGTATTTTATCGCTGGTACCGAGCTGGAACATGTGAGTAAGATCAGGGACCTGGGTGTAACGATGGACACCAAATTAACTTTCGCACCACATGTATCGGATACTGTCAGCAGGGCCAACCGTGCACTCGGCCTCCTTATCTGCTCTTTCCAAGTAGGTACCAGCAAGTCAAAATTCAACCGAAGCGCAGTACTGGCTGCGTTCTTCGCGAATGTGCGATCGATTTTAGAATATTGCAGCGTGGTCTGGGCGGGGGTAGCCAACTCCCACAAGGTGCGGGTCGATCGAGTGCAGCACAAGTTCCTCATTTGGCTGCTAGCTCACACTTCCTCCGGACAAACGAATGATCTTTCTTATGGTAGCCTTCTGCTCCATTTCAAAATTCCATCTTTAGCAAAACGCAGAGTGCAGCATGACATGCTCTTCCTGAGGAACATTATGCGGGGGAGAGTGAATTCTCAGGTTCTGCTCAACTTTTTTCCTCTGCACGTGCCGCCTCGATCGACCCGCACCCTCACCCTATTCGCCGTGCCTCGAGCTCGAGTCAGAATTATCGAATCAGGGATATTCTGCAGGATCCCTTAAGCCATGAATGTTTTCTTGGCCAGTCATTTGAACGTAGACATCTTTCATGACAGTTTTGGCGTTTTTAGAGCTCTCGTGATCAGGTACGTTTTAACCGTATAGTCATCAACACTTCGTTCATCATGTCATTCATCTTCTACTTTTATAACGACTTTAGGCTGTGATATATGTGTTGTGTTTCATGTCTTTTATCTTTTTGACTTCGCCTGTCAGTGGAGTATGACTCTGTTGGCGATGAAAGCAAATAAACAAATAAACAATAAACAAGATTTCCACCGGGTCGTCGCTCGGAAAGTGGGAGGAGCTTGTTTGTGTGTGTGTACCACTGGCGTTTTTGTGTGAGCTAGCGTGTGCGTGTGCGTGTGCGTGTGCGTGTGCGTGTGCGTGTGCGTGTGCGTGTGCGTGTGCGTGTGCGTTTTGGTCTGGCGTGTGCGTTTTGGTTTTGGTAATTTTGGTCGACTCCACAACGAGGGGTTTACGTGCTCAAAATTTGGGGTCGCACGCCAAAATGTGGGGACATAAATCCCTCTTCGAGGATTCGTGTTTTAACGAAATCAAAAAGCGGCGTCTGACTAGGGGAATCTTGACTCCTGAAATCACCATGCTGACTCTTTCTTGGGTGTCGGGCCCCAAGTTAGCGGATTTTGTGACTCCTTTAGGCATAGTGTTGCTACTCCTTAGTGGGTATCGGATTCCCTTGCACAAGAGTCATGACACTTTTGCGAGTATCGGACTCCTCTATGACTCCCTATGGTATGGTGTCGCGACACCTTTACGGGTATCATACTCTCTTTCACAAGAGTCATGACACTTTTGCGGGCATCAGACTCCCCCATATGCCCTTTGCTTTGGTGTCACGACCCCTTTGCGGTTTTCATACTCCCTTATGACACCTTTTGCTTTCCTGTCACGACACCTTTATTGTTATCCGACTCTCTTATGAGTTATGAGACCTTTTGCTTTCCTGTCACGACACCTTTATTGTTATCCGACACTCTTATGAGTTATGAGACCTTTTGCTTTGGTGTCACGACACCTTTGAGAGCATTAAACTCCTTTGTATGGAGGTCATGACATCTTTGAGGGTACACTGAAAAAAATGACACCGTCAAAATGTCCGCCCCAGAGTGGTGTTTTGCAACACCTCCTTATGGTATCGAACACTACAATACGGTGTCAAAAGGGAGTCAGACTCTACAAAATGGTGTCTGACACCTTCTCAACGGTAGACCTGACTCCTTCAGGAGAGTCGTCATTCTCTTGAAGGTCCCAAAAACACCAATTTGTAGAGTCTGACTTCTTACACCGTTTTTTTAGTGTTCGATACCATAAGGAGGTGTTGCAAAACACACCTCTGGGGCGGACATTTTGGCGGTGTGCCAATCCACGTACGGGTGTCATTTTTTCAGTGTACACTGTAAAAAAAAGATTAGCACTCAAGGTGGTGGAAATCCAGATGTCAATTCTAAATCCAAAACAATCCAAAACGCGGCTTGAATTAACGCTCAAAACGGTTATTAGCACCTATAGCACCGTGTTGTTTATTCTGCTAGATTTAACCCTCGCCAGTGCAGGGATGTCAGGGTGGATGTCACCCCCCCCCCTCGTTTTTTTTATCGGGAATAACTCTCGTAAATATCAACCGATTGCGATGCAACTTTCCGTACTGCTGAACAATTTGACACATATTCTGAACATTTTTAAGTAGTAGGTAACATGACCCGTGACCTTTGACTTGTTTCTCAAGGTCATATCAGGCGCATATGGCGTCCGTAGTATTGATCTTTGTAACTTGTGCAGTTTCATAGTGTTTGTTGTTCAGGATCATATGCACAGGTGTTTCCAGGTGACAATTGTGGTTTACCTTGATATTGTGTCCTCCGATGACCTCATATTACTTGTTTGGCTTCTGGCAGTTTATAGGACATTTTGTGACGCTGATTTCAAATATGGGATCCATTTTACATAATTATATGTTCCACTGGGGTCATGCACCTCCACAGATCAACCGAGGTCACTGACCTCAAATGGCCTGATATGACCTGACATGACCTTTTTGGAATTTGGCAGTTTCTAGGACATTTTGTGACGCTGATATCAAATTTGGCACCCATTTATCATAATTATATGCTCATTCGCGATTCTCGCTCGATTAAATTCAATTTATACGCATTTACAATTTGGTTGAATTTTGGGTCATTGACATGACCTCAGAGGTCACCTTATGAACTAGAACCTTAAAATCGGGTATCAATGGCTTCCTTTCGTGACAAGCAACACGCTCGTTTTTTTTAATCGAAGCTCTAGCCCAAGTAGGGGCGAAACGCTAGGTTCTTTAATCGAAGATCTAGCCCAATTAGGGAGCCATTAAATATCCAGAATGCCGACCATTTACAAATGTGAAGACTTCAATTATATCGCCTCTTAGCATTCTATATCTAAGTGAAAACATACCCAATTTCTTTAACCCTCGCCCTACAGAAGCCTTTTTCACCTTCGCCCTACGGGGGTCTGACAGGCCCCCCTGTTAACTTCCAAACCAAGGAACTTCGAGCAATGCGGTAAGAACCAGCATGTTGCCTGTCATGAGAGGAATCTAACTGTGTGCAATTTTTAGGTTTCAGGTCAACGAGTGATCTTCCAGGTGAAGTGAATGACCTCGGATTAACCACGTCCAGAACAGCGATTTTGCTCTTCAGAAAACCTCAAAATTAGAAATTGATAAATGTAAATAAAAAGGTATGTTCCTAAACCAGTTTTAGCTCAGAAATACAACAACAAAAAAATTTGCTCGTATCTTGTCAAAAAAAGTCAAAAAAAGTTATTAAAAAAAATGACGTCATCAGTTTCTTACACTTAGGGAGCCATCACTCAGTCAAAAATAAAGATATTGTTTTGAAATTATGTATATGTATTGTCCATACTGAGTTCTCTCACATGAATTCCGGTTTTTTAATATCTTTGAAAATTTTGATTTGTGTGGATTTTTTTTTTAATCAGTTTTGAAATTTTAGGGGTGAAAACCCAAAAATTGTGAAAATCCGAGATTGAAATTTTAAAGAAAATGCCATTTTATATCTTTGGTGAAATGCGTTTTCAATTTGCTTTAATATCTGTTTTCTACGATTTTTCAAATATATCAATTTTTTTACCAACATGACGTCATCAAAACATGATTATCTCCCAAAATACTACACCAATTTCAATAAAAAATTGACACCATACGTATAATTGTTGTAAACTCAGCTACCATAAATTTCAGCAAAATGAAATGCATGTGTAAAAAGTTATTGAAGGAAAACCTCAGGGGGGCCTGTCAGGCCCCCCCCCCCCGTAGGGCGAGGGTTAATCTATCTTCATAAGGTAAACTACCAAGACAATTAACCATTTGTGTTACCCTTTTTTGATTCTTTCTAACATCCATCAATCTTTCTCATATGTTGGAGACCAGGCTTGTACACAATACTCCAAATGTGGTATAACGTATGCACAATACAGTTTTGTTATTACCTTTGAATTGCTGTAGATGTACATAATCATACATAACCAATCATAAACATAACCATAACTAATAACCGATCATACGATACGTAATCAAACTTGGCCTAACATTTACAGCAATTAAGGTCGCAGGGACTGGTGTTTAGAACGTGCCGGTCACATTCGCTCGCTGCGCTGCAGAACCTACCAAGGGCTGTCGCGCCCCTGGACCCCCAGATCATCTCATAGAAAGTACTGAAGACTCTTCAGTGGTCAGCTGGGCTACAGCGAGGAGATGACGGAGACGCT
Organism: Chirona hameri; assembly: GCA_036785665.1. Taxonomy (NCBI): domain Eukaryota; kingdom Metazoa; phylum Arthropoda; class Thecostraca; order Balanomorpha; family Balanidae; genus Chirona; species Chirona hameri. The sequence goes on along the minus strand of JAXIVJ010001610.1, from coordinate 9,198 downwards.
GCGCCGCTTCGTACAGTTCGCTCCTGCTGTACGTCAGTGCGTGGCTCCGCGCGCCGCTGGCCGCTGATGCTCCTGCCAACGATCTCCAGCTGTACCTGGACCTCGTCACCTAAAAGCGGGTCGACAGCGGCGTGAGCGAAGCCGCTCTTCGTGTCCTGCGCCGCCACGACTGGTACCTCAGGCCCTCGCTCGTCGTGTGCAGCCTCTTCTCGCAGCGAGTCACGATCGAGGAGAAGGCTACCATCAGCAGAAAGCTGCTGGTGACGCCACGGGCCACGGATGTTCCTGACAGTCCAGTGATGTTGGACGAGACGACTCGGCTCTGCGACCTCGTGGACGAGTCGTCGTAGCGTGTGTTCAGTGTCACCTCAGCTGGTCATTCATGGCTGGAGAAGCCGCCAGCTCAGTGGAGCGAGAACTGTAAGTTCGAGTTGCTAAAGAACTTCGTCGGGACCGTCAAAGTCACGAACGACGTTGCTGAGCGCGGCATCGCCATTGTCAAGGACTTCGCTGGAAATGTGAAAAGCGAAGCACAGTTCCAGTGGCTGCTGCAGGCGGTTGAGCGCCACAAGAGCCGGCTTCCGCGGCTGACAAAAGGAGCACTCAGCAGACTGTAGCACTCAGCACAGCAGATGCGGACCGGACACGGGACTGTCAGGTGAGTGGCGGACCGGCCACGGGACTGTCAGGCGAGTGGCAGACCGGCCACGGGACTGTCAGGCGAGTGGCGGACCGGCCACGGGACTGTCAGGCGAGTGGCGGACCGGACACGGGACTGTCAGGCGAGTGGCGGACCGGCCACGGGACTGTCAGGCGAGTGGCGGACCGGATACGGGACTGTCAGGTGAGTGGCGGACCGGACACGGGACTGTCAGGTGAGTGGCGGACCGGCCACGGGACTGTCAGGCGAGTGGCGGACCGGACACAGGACTGTCAGGCGAGTGGCGGACCGGACACGGGACTGTCAGGCGAGTGGCGGACCGGCCACGGGACTGTCAGGTGAGTGGCGGACCGGCCACGGGACTGTCAGGCGAGTGGCGGACCGGCCACGGGACTGTCAGGTGAGTGGCGGACCGGCCACGGGACTGTCAGGCGAGTGGCGGACCGGACACGGGACTGTCAGGCGAGTGGCGGACCGGACACGGGACTGTCAGGCGAATGGTGGACCGGACACGGGATCACCCAGGAGGTGACGGACCGGCCACAGGATCGCCCAGGAGGTGACGGACCGACCATGAGACTGACTGGCGTGTAACGTACCGGCCACGAGACTGTCCGGTGGAACGGCATGGAGAGTGGCGGCGGGAGCCGGACACTGGACCAGCCTGATACAGCCAGTCATTCTGATCAGAAATTACTGTTAGCGTGGGCTTAATCGCCACGGGCCACTGTACCCGATGGTATATTCCATGACGACCACAGCTGTCGTTTGGCGTCGCGACTTAGCGCTGAATGGGCCTATCGTCTGACAGCGGCATTTGTGTAGGATCCAGGTGCAATGTGTATATATTTACAGGTATATATGTAGGTACAGATCACTTTATTAATGGTACTCCGTGATGTACACAAAGTGGGTCTGCAAGCGTAAGAAGTCGGTGATATAATATTTCGAATAAACGGCGGGGGAAGGGGCTTCAACGTGTCCTATCCGCTGAACTGGAGCTTGTCAGGCTTGTCACGGTTGAGACTGACGAAGTGGAAAGCGGAGCTCGAAACCTTCGGTCATAAAATAAACTTAATACGGGTAGACGTGCAACGTTTTCTATTTCAATCGAACACTGGTCTATTCGGCCACGAGTTTTCCGCTGGGAGGATGGGGGAATTCGGAAATTGCGTCTCTGAATGCACTGCACTTTTTAGCAGAGACCTTTGGGCATACACATCATTTCTGCCGTGGACCGAGACTTCTTTGGCCGAAGTAAGTAGATTCAGAGTCATAATTTGTGACTTCTCTAATTTTCCCAACAGAAAACAATTGTTTCCGAATGGGTCATCTTAGTCGCCGCGTGATTTCCACACAAATTTGGGGAAAAGTCTTAAGATATATTTTTGTTTAATCTGCTATGCATATTGGGATTTTTTCGTTTTTCCCAAAAAAATCAGCGTAAGTCTCCAGGATCCTCCCAAATGACTAAGATAATTATCTAAGTATAGAGATAATAAATTCCCTAGACGCAATCATGAAACTTTAAAGTTTAACCCTAGCCCTACAGGAGCTTTTTTAACCTTCGCCCTGCGGGGGGCCTGACAGGCCCCCTTCCCTGTTAACTTCCAAACTAAGCAATTTAGAGCAATGCAGTAGGAACCAGCATCTTGCCAGTCATGAGAGGAATCTAACAGTATGCGTTTTAGGTTTCAGGTCAATGGGTGACGTTGCAGGTCAAGTGAATGACCTGGGATTTACCACGTCCAGAACAGCGATTTTGCCCTTCAGAAAACCTCAAAATTAGAAATGTATCAATGTAAATAAAAAGGCCTGTTCGTAGACCAGTTTTGGCTCAAAAATAAAACAAGGTAATTATTTGTTCGTATCTTGTCAAAGAGAGTAAAAAAGTTATTAAACAAAAATGACGTCTTCAGTTTCTTACACTTAGGGAGCCATCACTCAGTCAAAAATGAAGATATTGCTTTGCAATTTGGTATGGGTATTGTCCATACTCAGTTATCTAATATATATATTCCGGTTTTTCTAACATCTTTGAAAATTTTGATTTTATGGAGATTTTTCCAAAAACATCATTTTTTTATTATTTATTTTAGAGGTAAAAAAAACAAAATTTTGCAAATCCGAGATTGCCATTTTAATTCGAATTACATTTTGTATCTTTGGTGAAATGCGTTTGCAAATTCCTTCAAAACTCTGATTTTTACCATTTTTCTAATATTTATCGTTTTTCTACCAACATGACGTCATCAAAACATAATTATCTCCCAAAATAATCAACGAACATCAATTAATTTTTTGAAGCATGCGTATAATTGTTGTAAACTCAGCTTCCGCAAATTTCAGCAAGATGCGCCACAGGTGTAAAAAGTTATTCAAGAAAAACCTCAGGGGGGCAGTCACCCCCGCCCCCGTAGGGCGAGGGTAGCCGTGAGCCTATGCGCTAAACGAGATCATTGATATATTTCGCTCAAAATGCACCAATAGGCTTCTAATGAACCAAATAATGGGATTCTGGTGTAATTTAAGTGATTCTTGAAATTTTCCCAAAAATGAAATGGCCTAGTGGCCGGTGGCAGCGGTCGCACTCAAGGTCAGGTGATGTCAGAGGGCGCGGCGGATCGTGTCCAGGTATGTCGGGCACGTAAAACTTTCGCTTCTAAATTCTGCCGGACGCCAGGAAATGCTTGATCGGGTGGTGGGGTCAGGGCCGGCGCAACAAGCTATGCTTAGCGCGGGGCTTGACCTTGGAAATCCATCCATTCAAAAGCATTCGGACTAAATTTATAATAAAAAACAAAGTATTTATTTCAGCGTTAGCGTCCAAAAATATGGACGTAAATGCAAGATTGAAAAGCAAATGGGAAACAGACATCGGCACTTCAATATAGGAGGTACGTTAACCCTATTTGTAACAGGCTCCTGGCTACCCCTATTTGTAACAGGGGGGACGGATTCCGCCCCCCCCCCCCCCCTGAGATCTCGAGATCTACCCGTTCGAGTTTCACAAATGAAACGGTGTTTGATTCCCCTCAACACTATCTACATTTCTAAATAATAATACAAAAATCTACATTTTGGATAGGGGGGCAACAAGGGGTAAAAACTACAAATTTTAGTGGTATATTTGATCCAACATAGCTTTCATGTTTATCGACCGATTTGAACACAACTAATAGGAATCGATAGAGATTGAATTGGAAATGGATATATGACGGTGACATTTGCAAATTCAAAAATCATAGGCGTGTGCAGGTCACTCAATATGGGGGTGAAGTAAATGCGTAATAAAACCATTTTTTATGTTTTTTTTTAATAAATGAAATGGTATGTGGTTGTGGCATTAGACAAAACAGTTATAAATCATATTGTTGCCATATGCGGTACCAGGTTAGTGAAAAGGGGAGGTCAAATTCGACAAAAAAATATTAACCGCAGACAAGTTGCAACCCAGAACTATAAACATGTTACAGATCGTAGATAGTTCCTTTTTCATGTTGTACTTCAACCTAGGCGTATCCAGGATCCAAACTGGGGCGGCGCAAGACCTTTTGATAAGTATATTATCCGCTATTTTGATACTAACTAGTCAACAGTGACTGTTTCACTACAACTTCAATTAACATTGCTTACACCCTTTTTACCCTACTCGCCTATTATCCCGCGCACTGCAGGGACTTTGCGCCGAACGCGAAATGCAGGGGGGTTGATTTCCGCACCCCCTGAGATCTCGAAAACTACGCTTTGTAGCGAGAAGCAGAAAAAGGCATTTGATAGCTTGATACATGTTCTATGGAAAGTATTTCAGTGTTATTTTAGGTCAGGTCAAAATTGAGGTCACCAGTGGTCATCAAAAGTCAGATTTTCATTTTTTTCCTGTTTTAGGACATTGCTCCAGAAATGCCCACATAGCTCAGAAACGATGCTAGTTAGAAGCAAACGGAAAAAGCAAACGCTAGCCAGTGAAATTTGCAATCGCTTATGTGTCCTCCGATTTGATCTCCGGTCAATATTTGAGGCTCCAGAGGTCAAAAAGAAAAAAGTTTTTTTTTCTTCAAAATTATGTTTTTCTATTAACTTTTTACTTAATAAAGATAACGGAAAAATGTTTACGCCATTGTGTTTATCATGTCAAGGCGCTTCGAATGATACACATTGTAACCTTGTTAAGTCAACTTCACAATTTGGCCTCAGGTCAAGGTCAAGTGGTGACCCAAGTAGGGCATGTTGCATATGGAAGGACGTATCTCGACGAGACAAACACGTTGATGTCTTACTTCTTTATCTTTGTTATGTCGGGAGTTATTGACTCAAAAGTGACGGTGACCTCGCATGACCTCAAATGACCCAATAGAGGTCACTGAACAAAAATTACACTTGGATCAGCAAGAATATCTTATAATAACATGATCCAGAAGTAATTGGACTAATATCATGCATATCCTCGAAATAGGAAGCATTTCTATATTTCCCCATTGACTTACTATGGGGAGGTTACGAAATTGACCTGACCTTAAGTTACCGATATCAAAATTCGGAGATCAACGAATTGTAATTAATTATGCCCTCATGACATCCTGTAAGTTTCAAATTGATCGGTGAAAATCTCTGGCTTTGGCACAACTGCAAACATTTTTGGAGGTGGGTTCACTTGCCCTGGTCTGGTGACCTGACCTGAGATGACTTGAGGATATTTTTGTTTTCAAAGTGTGTGCAATTGATGTCCTAACAGGTGTCAAAACCCGGCGGCGCTGCGCGCCACCGTTTTTTCGCTATCTTTGAAAAACCTGAGGGGGCGGAAATCACCCCCCTGGAGTGAGCGGGTTATCTTATAATCATTCGTAGAGTAGACTGTGGTGCGTGTTTCATCCGAAAACTGCTGTATGTTATATCATTGTACGCCTATGGCGCTTGTTTCCTTGCAATAATATGACCTCCTTTCTTCCATTCCTGAGCGCGCCTCTGCAAAAAAAAATGACTTTATTCCCTTTTCTGGCCTCACATGTGCATATATCATTATAAGCTTAACGTCTATTGCGCCGTTATCGCTGGCATATCGTCATCACCAGGTCAGTCACCCCCTTTTCATGTACCTGAACACGCCTCTGAAACTTTATATATAATACATTATTGCAAATAATTGAAGCAGAAGCTATCTTTTACATCTTGATAGCTATAAATGTCCCTTACATCGCTCTATTGGCTTCCCGCCAAGCATTGAATACTTCCTGGAAACTGGAGCATTGAATACTTCCTTTCCTTTTCAAGCCCCTGAAACCGCCTCTGCCATACAATTTTTATGATATTTCATTAACATCAACTAATTTGCACTTGTTGCAATCACCGTAAACCGATGCAACTCCTTCATACTTGAGGCAGTTAGGAAGAAATCGTGAAGATCGCATTTCCGTATTATCGCCAAATGTCGCCTCCGAACCCACTTAAAACTGTGCCCTGGAACCGCCTCAGTTCAGGTTAAGAACTCAAAATTTTGACTCCAAATGCGGTATTCAATTATATGAAAAGTCTTAAAATTGCATGGGCCTGCTCTCAGCCGTTCTGGAGATATCCGCGAAAAACAAGAGGGGGGGGGGGGCGGAATCCGCCCCCTGTTACAAATAGGGTTAAAAAGACACTCGTTTGCAGGATTTACCCAGGGAAGCATACAAAAACATACATCCGTACACATCTCATGCAAACACACACACACACATTCATTCAGTCCCAGCTAAATGATTACACAATACACGATTAAAAGACGCGAGTGACAAGCTCCGGAGTTCCGGAGGTACAGCGTTGTACAATTGCGCAATACTGATGCTGTTTTACAAATGCCTGAAATTGCGACCCGAATACCACCTTTCCTCCAAACAGGCCACCATGCTAAAGCCGACTCGCTGTACAAATGGTGACGTCACGGCTCAAGTGTTGACAGTGACAGGGGCTGAAACAACATCCTGACAGGCAGACTCGACGGGCCCACGGCCAAGTTTGCCCGGACTTTTTCTGCCAGCAGGAAGTGTTAGCAATGGACATGGGTCGCGTGATCCACCTCCCAAAAAAACTTGTGGTCGTACCACAGTCACAGTTTTGGGATGATCGGTTTTACACTTACATGAATTTCATAAGGTCGCATATATATATATATATATATATATATATATATATATATATATATATATATATATATATATATATACATATATATATATATATATATATATATATATATATATATATATATATATATATATATATATATATATATATATATATATATATATATATATATATATATATATATATATATATATATATATATATATATATATATATATATATATATATATATATATATATATATATATATATATATATATATATATATATATATATATATATATATATATATATATATATATATATATATATATATATATATATATATATATATATATATATATATCCATCTATACATCCATCTATACATCCATCTATACATCCATCTATACATCCATCTATACATCCATCTATACATCCATCTATACATCCATCTATACATCCATCTATACATCCATCTATACATCCATCTATACATCCATCTATACATCCATCTATACATCCATCTATACATCCATCTATACATCCATCTATACATCCATCTATACATCCATCTATACATCCATCTATACATCCATCTATACATCCATCTATACATCCATCTATACATCCATCTATACATCCATCTATACATCCATCTATACATCCATCTATACATCCATCTATACATCCATCTATACATCCATCTATACATCCATCTATACATCCATCTATACATCCATCTATACATCCATCTATACATCCATCTATACATCCATCTATACATCCATCTATACATCCATCTATACATCCATCTATACATCCATCTATACATCCATCTATACATCCATCTATACATCCATCTATACATCCATCTATACATCCATCTATACATCCATCTATACATCCATCTATACATCCATCTATACATCCATCTATACATCATCTATACATCCATCTATACATCCATCTATACATCCATCTATACATCCATCTATACATCCATCTATACATCCATCTATACATCCATCTATACATCCATCTATACATCCATCTATACATCCATCTATACATCCATCTATACATCCATCTATACATCCATCTATACATCCATCTATACATCCATCTATACATCCATCTATACATCCATCTATACATCCATCTATACATCCATCTATACATCCATCTATACATCCATCTATACATCCATCTATACATCCATCTATACATCCATCTATACATCCATCTATACATCCATCTATACATCCATCTATACATCCATCTATACATCCATCTATACATCCATCTATACATCCATCTATACATCATCTATACATCCATCTATACATCCATCTATACATCCATCTATACATCCATCTATGCATCCATCTATGCATCCATCTATGCATCCATCTATGCATCCATCTATGCATCCATCTATGCATCCATCTATGCATCCATCTATGCATCCATCTATGCATCCATCTATGCATCCATCTATGCATCCATCTATGCATCCATCTATCATCATCTATGCATCCATCTATGCATCCATCTATGCATCCATCTATGCATCCATCTACACATCTGTCTACACATCTGTCTACACATCTGTCTACACATCTGTCTACACATCTGTCTACACATCTGTCTACACATCTGTCTACACATCTGTCTACACATCTGTCTACACATCTCTGTCTACACATCTGTCTACACATCTGTCTACACATCTGTCTACACATCTGTCTACACATCTGTCTACACATCTGTCTACACATCTGTCTACACATCTGTCTACACATCTGTCTACACATCTGTCTACACATCTGTCTACACATCTGTCTACACATCTGTCTACACATCTGTCTACACATCTGTCTACACATCTGTCTACACATCTGTCTACACATCTGTCTACACATCTGTCTACACATCTGTCTACACATCTGTCTACACATCTGTCTACACATCTGTCTACACATCTGTCTACACATCTGTCTACACATCTGTCTACACATCTGTCTACACATCTGTCTACACATCTGTCTACACATCTGTCTACACATCTGTCTACACATCTGTCTACACATCTGTCTACACATCTGTCTACACATCTGTCTGTCTACACATCTGTCTGTCTACACATCTGTCTACACATCTGTCTACACATCTGTCTACACATCTGTCTACACATCTGTCCACATCTGTCTACACATCTGTCTACACATCTGTCTACACATCTGTCTACACATCTGTCTACACATCTGTCTACACATCTGTCTACACATCTGTCTACACATCTGTCTACACATCTGTCTACACATCTGTCTACACATCTGTCTACACATCTGTCTACACATCTGTCTACACATCTGTCTACACATCTGTCTACACATCTGTCTACACATCTGTCTACACATCTGTCTACACAT
>JAXIVJ010001609.1:0-132122 GCA_036785665.1 Chirona hameri | reverse complement strand
AGACCAGGCGGCAGACCTGGCATACACCACGAAGAGAAGTGAACGTCCCTCCTGCAGCAGCTGCGCCGTCGGTCCTCAACCGAATGGAATTCAACAGCAGTTTGATGATCGTTGTGTTGTTGCCACTCCAACTATACGTTCTGTAATGGAAAGTCTAACTGGGCATCTGGTGCAAGTCCAGACATACCGACCTCAGCCAGTGATCGACACGTCCGCGGCATATAAAGACCACTTCAAAGCCCGGCGCAGTTGTGGGTTGATAAACATTGGTCATTCGCGGTCAGTTACTGGCTGCTCCAGTTCAAATTATACCGGACACCGCCACCGTTTAAATTCAATCCGCACCAGTCGGAGATATTACGGAGAATATTTCAGCTGGCTTTCAGACCGACTGAAAGACGGGACAAATTCGCTCCATTTCGGCATCAAGAGTGAGGAAATACGCTCGAAGACGAGTAAAATCCGATTATCGACATGTTGGCAGCAAAACAATGTCCCAGACAATAGACATACATATGATGGATGCATAAAACGATCCAGTTATATCTTATAATGCACCTATGCAAGCTGGAGGCCGAGCCGAGGCCGAGAGGCCGTCTGCGCCGTCTGCACAATGGGTTGATCCGTGACTATGAAATATAATCCGTGACATGGATGATAAATAAAGTCCAGGACACGCGGATGACCATGTCCATCCATTATACACCGCCCAACTACATGCATGGGCACTTCCAATCATCGTGTCCGTCCCGATTTACTGCACTACACCTGTACGGTGCATCGCTTCCGTTCAGAGATTCCATATTGTGATATCACATGTCACGGTTACCCAGTTATGGTTTATCGCCAATTATCACGACCCTACATTGGAACACTGCCATTGGCCGGACAGTACCCTGGGGCCGACTTTGAGACACGTTGACCACCGCGGAGTTCAAGACTAATTAAGGGCACGTAACCGCTCTACAACGCCAACGCCGTCACCGGAGGCAGTAGTAGCAGCAGTGGCGGCGACGGCGACGGCCCAGTTCGCACTGTTTTCGGTCAGTACGCGGCCCGGGGCGTCCTGCGCCGTGCTAATTCCCACCCAGGCGGGCCAGCTGGGCACATCAAGTCGGGTCGGGCTGTGCCAAATCGAGCCGAGTCGGGCTCGGGCACGAATGGAATGGCGCTGTCCGTCCGTGGCTCAGACCGGACAGAGTCGAGAGGCTTCGAAATAAAACAGGAAACCCCACAAGTGAAACTATATAATCCGAATATTCCAAGTCGATGGGCTTCGAAATAAAGCGGAACAATCCACTAGTGAATGTATACCTGGATTCCAATAATTACAGCAGAGGGAACCGGAAGCTATCCATAACAGCATAGCTCTATCATCATGTATATCCCATCAGCAGTATCTCACCACATGACATTTAGTACGCGGTCCCCTCCTCGGCCAATTACAATCAATAGGTGGATCGTCGATATATGGACGGACCAGGACGCCATACACATGCTAAGCGCCATCATATATTCACTATCCATTACCCCTATTGTACGATGGGGATTGATTTCAGGCCATATCCACTGGAAATCCACATGGTTAGTGGCCATAACCAATATTGATTTTACTATAACCCCGCAGACCTTTAATTGCAGGCGTCTTCCGCCGCCCCCAGTCGCGTGGCAACAGTAACGCCCACAGCACGTTCCGCGAGGGCAAACGACACGGTCTAACCGTACGCGTCCAAGGCCAGTGAGCCAAAGCCACCGGTGAACGGTAGTATGTGACATAATGACCAGTAAGGTGCCGTAGTTGGCGATGAACGAGCGAGCGCGAACGAAATGTATGGTGAATTTCAACTCGATCGGGCAAGTAGTTTCTGAGACACACAAAAAAAGGTGCGCACGTGCAGAGGCTGACCCCTGACTTGTGGAAAAGAGGCGGCTGAGAGGTCCCTAGCCACACACCAAATTTGAACACAATCGGCTCAGCCGTTCTTGAGATATAGAATAGGGGTGTGCACGTGCGCACGTGCAGAGGCACACCACCTCTGACTTGTGGGAAAGTGGCGGCTGAGAGGTCCCTAACCACACACCAAATTTGAACATAATCTGCCCAGCCGTTGCGGAATTTTTACGAGAAAACACTTTTCAACACCCATCACGCGGCACGCGCCACGCGCAGCGGTAGTCACCCATATGCGTCGGCACTGGTCTCAAACAGGGTAGGTTGGATGGGGCTACTCAGCAAAGAAACCCGCTTGTCCATTGGACGTGCGGTTGCAGAGATATTAGCTTCTCAAAAGCGTCGCCACGGGCCGGGTCGGGCCGCTCATATTCAGATTGTTCCCATATACCACGGAAGGACGGCGCTCGCTCGTAATAACATGGCAAAACATGGCGGAAAGACGTGGACACGTGAACACTGAAGTCTGAACATGCATGAAAGATCCGAAAATAATTATATAAATCAACGTATTTTCCTTTTACACGGGCAAACACTGGAAGGCAATCGACGAACACAAACGCAGAGCGAACGCCGTCGTCGCTTGCAGTCGTTAGAGAGGTCCGGATCATACCGGCGGTAGTCGTCAGCGAACATTGCAGTCCGTGCCGTCGCAACAGCGGCGACCAGCGAAATAAAGCAGACCAGGACCGGTCATCGTCGGTCCCACACAGTACAGGACCGATCATCGTCGGTCCCACACAGCCCAGGACCGGTCATCGTCGGTCCCACACAGCCCAGGACCGGGACGATCAGCCCAGGACCGGTCATCGTCGGTACCACACAGCCCAGGACCGGTCATCGTCGGTCCCACACAGCCCAGGACCGGGACGATCAGCCCAGGACCGGTCATCGTCGGTCCCACACAGCCCAGGACCGGTCATCGTCGGTCCCACACAGCCCATGACCGGTCATCGTCGATCCCACACAGTCCAGGACCGGTCATCGTCGGTCCCACACAGCCCAGGACCGGTCATCGTCGGTCCCACACAGTCCAGGACCGATCATCGTCGGTCCCACACAGCCCAGGACCGGTCATCGTCGGTCCCACACAGCCCAGGACCGGTCATCGTCGGTCCCACACAGCCCAGGACCGGTCATCGTCGGTCCCACACAGCCCAGGACCGGTCATCGTCGGTCCCACACAGCCCAGAACCGGGACGATCAGCCCAGGACCGGTCATCGTCGGTCCCACACAGCCCAGGACCGATCATCGTCGGTCCCACACAGCCCAGGACCGGTCATCGTCGGTCCCACACAGCCCAGGACCGGTCATCGTCGATCCCACACAGTCCAGGACCGATCATCGTCGATCCCACACAGTCCAGGACCGGGACGATCAGCCCAGGACCGGTCATCGTCGGTCCCACACAGCCCAGGACCGGTCATCGTCGATCCCACACAGCCCAGGACCGGTCATCGTCGATCCCACACAGTCCAGGACCGGTCATCGTCGATCCCACACAGTCCAGGACCGATCATCGTCGATCCCACACAGTCCAGGACCGGGACGATCAGCCCAGGACCGGTCATCGTCGGTCCCACACAGCCCAGGACCGGTCATCGTCGATCCCACACAGCCCAGGACCGGTCATCGTCGATCCCACACAGTCCAGGACCGGTCATCGTCGGTCCCACACAGTCATCACGAGTAAGGTCTCTGTCACACCGGCGCACCAGCGGTTGTCAGTGCGAGGGGAGCGGGGAGTGGAGAGCGGGAACCCGGTACGTACGGGGTATCATCTGTAGGTATTCGTAGGCGTACTTTTCCATAAAAAAAGGTGCGGACCTGGTACACGACACCTACCTTGATCTGATCATTTTCGGTCTGGACGCGGGCCAGCCGGCTGGTGAGCTCCTTCACCCGGGCCTCCTGCTGCTCCAGCTGCGCCTCCAGCTCGGCCTCCAGCTCACGAGAGTTCTCCTGGAACTCATCCAGCTCGTCCCGCGACTCGGTCAGCCTGGCGGACAGATCAGATGAGGGGATTAGATCTGCAGATGTGTGCATGATTGTATTTGGTGAGCAGCCCGCGTACCAGCAGCATCAGAGGCAATGACAAACAGGGTGTAACAGTGCAGACAGTAAACAAATGGATCATTAATGTGTAATATGTTTCAAGTCTACATCCATGTTGAAGTGATGACAAACATAAAACATATGGACAAAATGTTTATCATGACAAATACACTGGGCACAGGAAACAAGGGCAAAGGAGGAGGGTAGGGATGACTTTATGATGCTGGTTGATGGTGGGAATGGATACATGGGAATCAAACAGGGATGCAGTGATCTATACACTATTCAGACCACCAGACAACAACAATTATAAACATAACAGATAAATATAAGCATATTTGACAATGTTTCTGATGCTGATATCCTGCAAGTGATCCAAATCCTTCCCATAGCTCAGTTGGTATGAATGTGTTCATCCAGTTCCATTTCTACACTGGCAAGGCAGGATGTCCATGTCAACAAAGACCCTGATTTGTCTACCTGTCCTTTATCGGGCTAGCCTGTGATCCAGGGCAGTGACTGCAGACTGTGTACAGAAGACTGTGTCCTGTTTCAATGTAACTATGGTAGAACATTCTCTAACCATTATACAGGTGCTCATCAAACCCCAATGCCCAAGGAAATAGTAACATGTGCTTGTTAGTTGTTACCCATGAGCAATGGGTGCTGTGTTTCAGCCCCAGGAAGAGATCTGCTATAGCCTGATGAACATAAAGACACTATCGACACCATTGACCCTATCCTCAAATATTACTCTAAAAGTTGAAAAATTAAAAAATTAAAATTATTCCGATATATTTTGAGCACAGCTCTTCGTCTGTCGTTAACCCTGGCAAGGCATTGTGCGACTAGGTTTAGGGTTAACAACAGACGAAGAGCTGTGCTCGAAATATATCGGAATAATTTGCATTTTTTTAATTTTTCAACTTTTAGAGTAATATTTGAGGATAGGGTCAATGGTGTCGATAGTACTCATAATGATTTTCCTCACAACGCTGAGCACAATTAACGATGAACATAAAGACAGTCAAAACTAGCCAATATGGCAAACTGGCAGGGGGAGTACCTGTGTTGCAGGATTATGTGGCATGTTTAAAGTTGATGTGCCGGAATGGCACCAGGCCAGAGACACAATTGTGTTGAACTGAAATTACATCTACAGATGGTGGGTTCAGGGCATTGCTAAGAAGCTCATAAATCACTGTTATCTGAATCTTAACTGTCTAGTTCATTCCATGTAATCCAGCCAGGAGAGCACCAGGTTAGAAATCTTGCCCCGACTAATTAAAGCACTCTAAGTTTGGTCATTTTGGTGGCTGCTATTTTCTACTGGCTTGGATCACTTCCAGCCAGTGGTGGTGGCTGCCTTCAAATGCAGGTATAGTCAGTAAGCCTAGCAGGTCATGTCCTGGTATAGGGTAAACATTACCATATAATGTCAGATGGGTCAAAATATCAGATGTCATGTCCTTGGACATGTATTGGTATATACGGCCCCAATTCCACTGATAGCATGAAGTCAGGAATTGTAATGTTGAGCAATATTGTAGTTAATCCTATTTCAGCACATGCAACCTCAAACACTACATTCTGTTGGTAACCAGAAATTGTGTTGTCAGGTGGTACGACCAGTCTATGCAACAAACAAAACCTGTCACTGTTTTGAGCTGTGAATGTGTGCAACATTGCATGTACATGCATCATGCATGGCAGGGTGGGAGCTGTGCATGTGAGTGTAGGTGTTTGTGAAACCAGCTTGTCCATTTGCATTACCTATGGCATTACCTACATTACCTACACATTACCTACACATTACCTACATTACCTACACATTGCCTACATTGCCTACATTACCTACACATTACCTACACATTACCTACATTACCTACACATTACCTATACATTACCTGCATTACCTACATGCAATGATGAAAAACACTGTAATGAATTTGTTGTGAAATATATCAATAAATCATCAGAATAGGCTATCAAGGGGGAGAATGGGTCCTAAGGTTGAACAATACCTGAGCAGCAAAACTCAGCATTAAAACAGAAACATTTTAATTGATAAACTGATGATGTTGCCAGTCACTGACTAGGACTGGAGGCAATCAAAATATATATGCAATCATATACAATCTCTCTGAATAAAAATAACAACAAGAAATATCCCTAACAGAACAGACATTGACATAGACTGTTAGGGTCAACTGCTGTAACCACAGACATGTCCTAACCTCAGACTGTTCATGCTATCAGAATGTAAACAATGCTGATGCATTAAAGCACCTTGCATCCGAAACATCTGCATTCTGATAGCATGAAAAGTCCAAGGTTAGGATGTGTCCAAAGATTGAACTTTCACCCTACCTGATTTTCAGGTCTTGAGCGAGACTCTTCCAAAATGCAATCTCTTCATCCTTTGTTGCAAACTCAGGTGACATGTCGCCCATTTTTTAAAACAATGCAGGTGTTACTCTTCAGTGCAGAAATTGCAAGAAGCTCAAAGCCACACCACAAGCACACAACTTGTAATCAATGGACAAAATCTCGGATGCTGCCTGGCTCGGTTGAGAGCTCACATCTCAGCTGTTCCACATCGGGAGCGAAAATCAACTTCACTGAACAATGACTGAAGCATTCGAAGGCAGTCTATGAGAGGCACTTCACCAAGAAAAAAAAAACACTGAGGATCACACAGAATCAATCACACTTCCCTCGAACACGCCCACTCCCCCACACACACGCGCCACCCAACGACATTCAACACAAACTCGACAAACTGAAACCGCAGCAGTTGAGTAACGGCTGATTGTATAGGGCTGCCAAATTTCCGATATAAAGTCTCTAGGAAGTACCCGTACATTTCTCTAGAAACGTTGTGGTGTGAGACAGTGCCGCTAAATTATAATGCTTTCTCTTCGCTGTTCCTACTTCCTACTCGGCAATAAATATGTGTTGACCTCCTAACAAGTAATGATTTTCTAGATGTTTAACTCTGTGACTGTAGAACAATGAATATTGACTTTTGATCTGTTCTAACAACGATTTCTGCCTAAATCAACACCACAATCTTTGGAGAAACCCCGTATTAACTGAAACCCTTGGGCGACGCCACCTTCCAAAAGTTGGGTGAGGTAGGGGGTGGGGGGGGACGGAGGCACTTTGAAGTCGATTATTTCCATGCAACGCCCATAGGCGTAATGTTAAATCCGAAAATGTTTGGGGGGACGCGTCCCCCACCCCCCGCCACCTCCCCCCTCCCCGTCTCCGCCGCCCATGCTGAAACCCTTACTAACGGACGACGCAACGCGACAACTGTGCCACCCCACACCCGTGCCGCCCCAGCGTTGAATCCATGGTCAAGCGACACTCATCAAATGGCATAAATTATCAGCCCACTCATAGTCGATCCCACCCATCACTGTCATCACTCACCTCCCGCAGGTCCCGACAGCTCTGTGCCGAGCTCCCAAGTATGTCCCACCCATCATCGAGCGGCGGGCATTCGAATATAGCACCAGCTCGGCTCATCGCCCCACCACTAGGGTCACATGTCCTGTCACCCTCTACACGCTCCGGCAGCCAGGGGCGTCGCCACATAATTTTGAGTGGGGGGCAGCCGGGTGTTTTTTTGGTGGAGGGGGGCAAGGTGCTTGCCCCCCCCCCCCCCCCCCACTCCCATAGGGGCTAGGGCTAATGTTAAAATCCTGCTAATCTGGGGGGAGGGGGCGGAGCTGGGTCGGAGCGGTCCTGAGCCCTCCCCCCTCCCCCCCCCCCCCCCCCCCCCCCCCGCCGGTGGCGATCCCCTGACGGCAGCCCTTGTAGGTTGTGGCCTAAAGGAAATAGTTCACCTTGAAAATTTTTTACCCAACACGATTTGATTATATATTTAATACAATTTCTTTTTATATTGTCAAAAAGGCCTTATATCGCGCCGATTCAGGACAGAAGGCCGTACATTTTTATTGTTTACCAAAACTATATGCATACTCTCTGAGTCAGAGTCCTGACGTCACGTGAATGTAAACAATGGTTCAGCCAACCAGATTCGAAAGTAGTCGCGTAAAGATCGAGATAGACTCGCATTGGAGATGTGCCAACCGGCGGCCGGCGATCGCTTGCTAGCACCAGCTGCAAACTGATTTGCTGATGGTATAGCCTCTGGCTAGAACCAGTACAACATTCTTTAGCCAGCACCGCATTCCTTCGCCAAAACTCAAATATATTCGGCTGGAGAGTCTTTTCAGTCAAGAAAACTTGCAGATAGGGGTTTCCCAAAACGGGCTACAAAACTGCTATCTCAGTTTAAAACTAATGTTGAAGGTGAACCAGGGCCGGCGCCACATATTTTCGGTTGGGGGGGGGCAGCTTTTCCAGAAAAAGGGCCCTTGGCCAAAAGGGCCCACCCCGCCTGCAATATAATGTAATATATATGTAATATCATTTCCGTCTTTCTCGTTCCCGCACGGATTACCATTTATTTATGATCAAACTTGAACACTTTAAATAGAGCATCACAGCCTCTATTTTCAAGTGGCATTTTGGCGTCACACAGTTCAAGTTTTTACTCAATATGACTAAGTTATCAACTATAACTTTTTTTCCATTTCTTGCGACATGTACGAAGTATGTTTACTATAGTCACTAGTTATCAGAAGGAATGTACTAGTCATCACATTTTCTGTCGGTGCTATCATCTCAGACAGGCACGTAGCCAGTATTTCGTCCAGGGGGGGTGCCTCGAAAGGACCCCTTTTCGAACGTTGAAAGGGCTCCTTTCCAAGCGTTGAAAGGGCCAAACAAAACGGATGAAAAGGCGCGTTACTAGGATGGAAAATGCAGTATGTCAGGAATGGTATGGGCCATACCAACTTTTAGAAGCTGGAGTTAGCGAACTGCCATATAAACTTTGGAACCAGCGACACCAATTTTGAATCAGCTATACCAACTTGGAATATTTTTAAGCTCAAGACCTGGAACTCTTAAACAAATTGCGCCGCGGAGCGGCGCGAAAATTTTGAGCTAATGCCCTGGATATGATTTCTCATCAATGCGTCACATTGCGTATGGTGCGGACCTCTAACAATGCTATATTGTGCGTTTAAAAGTGCGGTAAAAAAAGTGCTAAAGTGAACTATTTTGCCCAATTATATAGGAAAGTAGCAACATAACACATAAATGCGCCGAGAAACGGGCCGTTTTTTTCTAACCCGTATATAATTGACTTTGTAGCTCAATTGTGCCGCGGAGCGGCGCGATTTTTTTAAATTGCATTCCCTGTACAAATGTATTCTTACTGTTGAAGGGCTCAGGGTCTCTTTAGATCGTCTAGGGGCCCCTCCGACCTTTCCAACGCCCTTCCGACCTGTTCGTGTTCAGGGACTCATCTGGGATCCGCGAAGCGAAAAGACATGATGTGGAGTGGGTGATATATATTAAATACAAAGAGGGCTTACTCTACAAGAAAAAATACAATCGGAGCTTTCGGATATATTGTAACACCCTGACGAAGGGTGTTACAATATACCCGAAAGCTCCGCTTTTAATATTTTTTATTGCGGAGTAAGTCTTCTTTGTATTTAATCTTCATCTGGGATCTCTCATGTGCTTTTGGTCCTTCCGGTCTGACCAGGGACTCCTCTGACCTTCCAAGAAGCCCCTCTTGTGTGTCAAGGTGCCATTCGGCCCTCCAGAGGTCCTTCCGACCTGACCAGGGACTGCACTGGCTGCTTTGTCACCCTGCCGACATGCTCAGGGGCCCCTCCGACCTGCCCAGGGGCCCCTCCAGTCTGGCTAGGAACTCATCGGGCATGTTCAAGGGCCCTTCCAACCGGCCCAGGGACCCTTTCGGTCTGGCCAGGGACCCCTCTGACTTGCCCAGGAGCCACTCCGATCTGTCCAGCGACTCTTCTGGTCTAATTGCGGTGGCTGCTTTGTCGTCCTGCCAACATGTTCAAGGGGCCCTCCGCCCTGCCTTGGGACCCCTCCGTGCTGGCTAGGGGGCCAATTCAACACGTTCAGGGGCCCTTCTTACCAGCCCAGAGGTCCTTTCGGTCTGGTCAGGGGCCACTCCGATCTGCACAGGGGCCCTTTGCACTGTCCAGGAGCCCTCTGGTCTCTCCAAGGGCCCTCCAGCCTTCTAAGGAGCCCTTCCAACCTGGCAAGGGACTGCGCTGGCTGCTTTGTCGCCTTGCAACATGCTCCGAGGGCCCTCCGACCTGCCCTGGGGCCCCTCCGAGCTTACTAGGGGCCCATTTTGCATGTTCAGGGGCCCTTCTGACCCACCTAGAGGCCCTTTCGGTCTGGTTAGGGGCCCCTCTGACCTGCACAGGAGCCCTTTTAACTTCCCAGGGGCCCTCTGGTCTGTCCAGGAGCACTCCAACCTGCTCAGGGGCCCTTATGACCTAGCAATGGACTGCGCTGGCTGCTTTGTCGCCCTGCCGACATGCTCAGGGGCCTCTCGACCTGTCCATGGGCCCACTGTGATATCTAGGGGGCCCATTCGACGTGTTCAGGGGGCCCTCTGACCCGCTTAGGGGCCCTTTCGGTCTGGACAGGGGCCCCTTTGACATGCACAGGGTTCTTTTGAACGTCCGAGGGGCCCTCTGGTCTGTCAGAGGGGGCCCTGGTGGCCCTAAAGGGCCTCTGAAGTGCTCTAAACTCTCTAAAGACCACGCTTCGCGTGGTAAAGAGCCCATGATATCGCGCCTCGCGCGGTCTCGTCGGCCCTTTTCGGCGTGTGCAGCGCGCCGAAAAGGGGCCTCCAGGGGGGGGGGGGCGCACCCGCCACCCCCTTGGCTATGTGCCTGATCTCAGATGACATCAAAACGTTCCGAAGGTGGAACGACGAGCACCGTCCAGGGTCTGAGAGAACATTCAGCTCGTCCGCCCGCCAGGCTGGCCGAAAAGGGCCCAGCTGGCGGTTGGAGGGGCAGCTGCCCCTCCTGCCCCCCCCCCCCCCCTTGTGGCGCCGGCCCTGAGGTGAACTATTTCCTTTAAATCACTATAGCAGCCGCAGCAACAGTACTAAGGTCACTTGCCGACCCAGATGCGAATATCCGATTAAATATCGGATAAAATGTCTGATGTTCTGGCGGACAGCTGAAAATCCGTCATAGATGGAATGATTCTCTTTGCTTGTATGTGCCCGCACATGAAACTGAAGCATACAAGTGTATCACTGTACAATGGTATCGTAGAGACGAAGACATGGCGAGTTTTGAGTCGAAGACCATTTACGACTTTACAGCTTGTGACTTCACAGCTCCTTATGAACTCTCTCTCCTTTGGTGTTGCGAAACTATGCTGTTGGTGTTGCCAAGTATGGGAGTGAGGGCGGTGTGTCCTGCCATGTCCGCCCTGCAGGCCCAGCTGTAGCTCAATCGGGAGAGCGCTGAGCAATTCAGACTTCACCCGGTGTCGCGGGTTCGAGTCGCTGATCGGCGCTCGCTATTTGCCACTGGCTGGGATGACCTGCAGCCGGTGGCAACAGCCATGTTCAAGATCAGGTGACGTCAGAGGGCAGGGCGGAGCGTGTTCAGGTATGTCGGGCACATGCAACTTTCGCTTCTAGATTCTGTCGATTACGCTAGGAATTGCACGAACGGATGGTAGGGGTTATAAGGGCCTGCGCAACAAGCTCTGCTTAGCGCTGGACCTGACCTCGGAAATCCATCCATTCAAAAGGTGCAGACTAAATTGTAAAAAAAATACCTATAGGCATATCAGAGCTAGCTTAGCAGGTGCCCTGGTCGTCTAACATGTACACATGTTTGTTCTGTGATGTATTCAGAGTTGAGCGTGATCATTGATCATGCATTGTCCCGAAGAAAGGACCTCGCGGAGAAAAAGAGCATGGATGTGTCGAAACACAACCGTGAAGTGTTTTGAGTGTTGCAGCGCGCATCAGCATTGCGCGCTATAAAGATCGAACGCAATTTTAATTGCAGTTATTTGATTGCTTGAAAGTACAATTTTCTAACAAATCATGCAAGGCGATACGGTCACTGGGTAATCGTTATTTCGAAGCGTGAAACCCCTGCAAACTAAATATGTGTGCCGCTTTTAAGTCATCAATGCATTTACATATATGCACTATGCATACATATGTTATGCAGCACACGTATAGCTTATGCTCACAGGGAAAAAGAAAATCCGATTGATATCAAGGTCGTCTGACTTTTTGAAGAATACCACTAGGATCCAGAGCTGCCAAATAACACTTTCTCTTCAGATCCTGGAGATTTGTACTTGTCTCGGGATAAGAGCCTCCACTTTCGGCCTCGCAACTGAGGCCCAACATCCATTTGATTTACCTATAGCGAATGGATAGATCCCTTTCTACCGACTGCACGTCCTCCATCCAATGTTTCACTCACATAAGCCCAGGAATTTTGGCAGCCGGGCAACATCAGGAGAGGTAGCCGCCTCCATGGCTCGGGCGGGCATTGCAATACACAACTGACAATCGTGAATTTAACATTTATTGGATATGTTGGACGAACAATTTCCGACAGGCGACAGTTAACCTTTTTGATTAAACTACGTAACCTTTGCATCATTAAATTATCACATATAATGAACAAGTGCATACAAAATACCTTATCGCACACATTCAGACACATGGGCCATGGCTATGCGGGTTCGCTGATTAGTGCAAAATGACTAGAAATTAGACCAGACAATTTTAAGCCGACATAATGCAGCTTATCACATAAAGACACTCAACAGCTCCCAGATTCCTATAACAAAAGTCACCTTTCGCACTCTTATCGGATTCAGATCCACAATATCTCCGGGTTCAATTTATTTTGTGGCGACTGCGTTTTTCCTAGCTGTCATGAACAATAAGAAGAAATTCAGTACAATGCTGAATGCGACGTGCAAGCAAACACGGACACACACACACGAGATCGACTAAGCATAAAACACAAAGCTAAACGTTCGAGCATTCTACGAGCACCGCTGGACGGATTCAAAGGATTCACGATTCAAATACGTAACGGACGGACGGATTCAAATACGTAATATTACGCCACCATCAACACCGAGATCAACAGAGGCAGCCCAGCCTCGAAGAGCAAGGCATAACACTAAACAAAAAACACATATAAGTAAAAAGGGCAGGAATATGTTTACCATTGCGACATAAGTCACTACGACATATGCTCGAATCGACGGCTTTGTCATGTAAAGGCATAGTAATGTGTGCAATGGGAGCAATTACGTACACGTCATGAGTGGAGCCTTTCTAATACAAAATAAAGCTAGACGTGTTAAGTGTTATTGGTGGGACTAAAATTGAGTTAAAATTTTAACAAAAATGTCATAAAGGATGGATGGATCATAAAGGAAGGATGGATGTCCAGCAAAACGACAAAACGACAAGGCCCCTGATAAGCAGATGCAGATCACATCATCCCTAACTCCTAACCAATGATAACATCTGTATTACGTGTATTTCCATTTTTACGACGATCGCGCATGGGTTCAGATCCATTTTACGAGCCCGAGAATGGAATGGCTCCCGCTCCATCAAGCAGTTCCGCTCCCGCTCACTTCAGTGCAATGACTGGGCCGGGATATAACGCTGGTCCAGCATCTACTGCGGCACCACTTCCCACAGGCTCTGCAGGATGAAGCCGTCCTTCAGTCGCTCTACAGAGCCGGCATGTTCAGCATCTACTGCGGCACCACCTCCCACAGGCTCTGCAGGGTGAAGCCGTCCTTCAGTCGCTCCAGAGCCGGCATGTTCAGCATCTACTGCGGCACCACCTCCCACAGGCTCTGCAGGGTGAAGCCGTCCTTGAGTCGCTCCACATAGCCGGCATGTTCAGCATCTACTGCAGCAAACCTCACACAGACTCTGCAGGGTGAAGCCGTCCTTGAGTCGCTCCACATAGCCGGCATGTTCAGCATCTACTGCGGCACCACCTGCCACAGGCTCTGCAGGATGAAGCCGTCCTTCAGTCGCTCCAGAGCCGGCATGTTCAGCATCTACTGCGGCACCACCTCCCACAGACTCTGTAGGGTGAAGCCGTCCTTCAGTCGCTCCAGAGCCGGCATGTTCAGCATCTACTGCGGCACCACCTCCCACAGACTCTGCAGGGTGAAGCCGTCCTTGAGTCGCTCCACAGCTAGTCCCAGCTCCGGACAGTAGACGGGTTCCCGGTCCTGGAACACGATACACATTAACATAGATCACGGCAAATTCCCAAATTTGTTAGGGTGAGACGAATTAGTACGGGGAGAATATCTAGAGTAGATTAATTAGTAAGCCGAAGGGTACCGAGGAATACACGATATCGCTTAAAGAAGGCAATGGAAATTAGCTACACTCCGCGATGACGCTGAACCAATAAACTAAACTAATTAACTAATCAAATAAACTGAACTACCATCTAAGCAACTTCAACCAGCTCCAAAGCCTGAGTGCGATTGCGGCGACTACAAAGTTCCTCTCGCCAATCACTGCTGGCCTCAGCTCCCACATCGCCAGCGCGAGGCACCAGCACTACCCACAGCGCGCTAAACGCATATATAACCCCGTGACCGAACCCCTCCCTCTCATTCCGGGGGAGGGAGGCTAAACTGGGCGTGGTCTCCATACTGACCTGAGCGTGGTCTCCGTATTAACCTGGGCGTGATCTCGGAGAGGCCGACCTGGGCGCGGTCTCGGAGATGCCGACCTGGGCGTGGTCTCCGTACTGACCTGGGCGTGGTCTCCGTACTGACCTGGGCGTGGTCTCCATACTAACCTGGGCGTGGTCTCCGTACTGACCTGGGCGTGGTCTCCGTACTGACCTGGGCGTGGTCTCCGTACTGACCTGGGCGTGGTCTCCATACTAACCTGGGCGTGGTCTCCGTACTAACCTGGGCGTGGTCTCCGTACTGACCTGGGCGTGGTCTCCGTACTGACCTGGGCGTGGTCTCCGTGCTAACCTGGGCGTGGTCTCCGTACTGACCTGGGCGTGGTCTCCGTATTAACCAGGGCGTGGTCTCCGTACTGACCTGGGCGTGGTCTCCGTACTGACCTGGGCGTGGTCTCCGTGCTAACCTAGGCGTGGTCTCCGTACTGACCTGGGCGTGGTCTCCGTATTAACCAGGGCGTGGTCTCCGTACTGACCTGGGCGTGGTCTCCGTACTGGCCTGGGCGTGGTCTCCGTACTGACCTGGGCGTGGTCTCCATACTAACCTGGGCGTGGTCTCCGTACTGACCTGGGCTTAGTCTCCGTACCGACCTGGGCGTGGTCTCCGTACTGAACTGGGCGTGGTCTCCGTACTGACCTGGGCGTGTTCTCCGTACTGACCTGGGCGTGATCTCGGAGATGCCGACCTGGGCGTGGTCTCCGTACTGACCTGGGCGTGGTCTCCGTGCTAACCTGGGCGTGGTCTCCGTACTGACCTGGGCGTGGTCTCCGTACTGACCTGGGCGTGGTCTCCGTACTGACCTGGGCGTGGTCTCCGTACTGACCTGGGCGTGTTCTCCGTACTGACCTGGGCGTGGTCTCCGTACTGACCTGGGCGTGTTCTCTGTACTGACCTGGGCGTGGTCTCCGTGCTAACCTGGGCGTGGTCTCCGTACTAACCTGGCCCCTGGGCGTGGTCTCCGTACTAACCTGGGCGTGGTCTCCGTACTGACCTGGGCGTGGTCTCCGTCGGCGAAGTACGAGGCGAACGTGTCGGCGGGCGGCTCGACGTCGTCAATCTCAGCGATGTTGTCCATGTCAGAGCTGAGTTCCTCGGCTGTCAGCGGCGTCTCCACCGTCTCCTGGCTGTACTGCACGCCGAATATCGGCGCCTCGCTGAACACCTGCCACGAAACAGGCGCGTCAGCACCCAACACTCTGTCTCACTGAGAACACACAACAGGAGGAAGGCACATCAACACATTCAATCTCACTGAACACCTGCCACGAAACAGGCGCGTCAGCACCCAACACTCTGTCTCACTGAGAACACACAACAGGAGGAAGGCACATCAACACATTCAATCTCACTGAACACCTGACACGAAACAGGCGCGTCAGCACCCAACACAACAGGAGGAAGGCACATCAACACATTCAATCTCACTGGACAGCTGACACGAAACAGGCGCGTCAGCACCCAACACAACAGGAGGAAGACACATCAACACATTCAATCCCACTGGACAGCTGGCTGAACACCTGACACCAAACAGGCGCGTCAGCACCCAACACAACAGGAGGAAGACACATCAACACATTCAATCCCACTGGACAGCTGGCTGAACACCTGACACCAAACAGGCGCGTCAGCACCCAACACAACAGGAGGAAGACACATCAACACATTCAATCTCACTGGACAGCTGGCTGAACACCTGACACGAAACAGGCGCGTCAGCACTCAACACAACAGGAGGAAGACACATCAACACATTCAATCCCACTGGACAGCTGGCTGAACACCTGACACGAAACAGGCGCGTCAGCACCCAACACAACAGGAGGAAGACACATCAACACATTCAATCCCACTGGACAGCTGGCTGAACACCTGACACGAGACAGGCGCGTCAGCACCCAACACAACAGGAGGAAGACACATCAACACATTCAATCTCACTGGACAGCTGGCTGAACACCTGACACGAAACAGGCGCGTCAGCACCCAACACAACAGGAGGAAGACACATCAACACATTCAATCTCACTGGACAGCTGGCTGAACACCTGACACGAAACAGGCGCGTCAGCACCCAACACAACAGGAGGAAGACACATCAACACATTCAATCTCACTGAACACCTGACACGAAACAGGCGCGTCAGCACCCAACACAACAGGAGGAAGACACATCAACACATTCAATCCCACTGGACACCTGACACGAAGCAGGCGCGTCAGCGCCCAACACTCTGTCTCACCGAACACAACAGGAGGAAGGCACATCAACACATTCAATCTCACTGAACACCTGACACGAAACAGGCGCGTCAGCGCCCAACACTCTGTCTCACTGAGAACACACAACAGGAGGAAGGCACATCAACACATTCAATCTCACTGAACACCTGACACGAAACAGGCGCGTCAGCGCCCAACACTCTGTCTCACTGAGAACACACAACAGGAGGAAGGCACATCAACACATTCAATCTCACTGAACACCTGACACGAAACAGGCGCGTCAGCGCCCAACACTCTGTCTCACTGAGAACACACAACAGGAGGAAGGCACATCAACACATTCAATCTCACTGAACACCTGACACGAAACAGGCGCGTCAGCGCCCAACACTCTGTCTCACTGAGAACACACAACAGGAGGAAGGCACATCAACACATTCAATCTCACTGAACACCTGACACGAAGCAGGTGCGTCAGCGCCCAACACTCTGTCTCACTGAGAACACACAACAGGAGGAAGGCACATCAACACATTCAATCTCACTGAACACCTGACACGAAGCAGGCGCGTCAGCGCCCAACACTCTGTCTCACTGAGAACACACAACAGGA
Organism: Chirona hameri; assembly: GCA_036785665.1. Lineage (NCBI taxonomy): Eukaryota > Metazoa > Arthropoda > Thecostraca > Balanomorpha > Balanidae > Chirona > Chirona hameri. Next base: position 114,623 of record JAXIVJ010001609.1, on the reverse strand, counting down.
GGAAGGCACATCAACACATTCAATCTCACTGAACACCTGACACGAAACAGGCGCGTCAGCGCCCAACACAACAGGAGGAAGGCGCATCAACACATTCAATCTCACTGAACACCTGACACGAAGCAGGCGCGTCAGCACCCAACACAACAGGAGGAAGGCGCATCAACACATTCAATCGCACTGGACAGCTGGCTGAACACCTGACACGAAACAGGCACGTCAGCACCCAACACAACAGGAGGAAGGCGCATCAACACATTCAATCTCACTGGACAGCTGGCTGAACACCTGACACGAAACAGGCACGTCAGCACCCAACACAACAGGAGGAAGACACATCAACACATTCAATCGCACTGGACAGCTGGCAGGAGGGAGGCCCCACTTTAAAAAGGCTTGGTTCCCGGAAAACCATTCAGAGTCTAGGTTCAATGTATACAGAATCACAGCGAAATAAAATAAAACATAACAGCCTGTTGCGATACGAAAAACAGCTACCAAACGGCATCTGCAATAACATGACACCTTGACCTCTGGATGCTTTATGCGCAACGTCGTCTACCATGGTCAGTCAATCGCTCTTAACAACCAGTAAGGCGCCGTAGTTGGCGATGAACGAGCGAGCGCGAAGGAAAATATGTATGGGGAATTTCAACTCGATCGGGCAAGTAGTTTCTGAGATACAAAAAAGGGTGTGCACGTGCGCATGTGCAGAGGCACCCACCTTTGACTTGTGGGAAAGTGGGGGCTGAGAGGTCCCTAACCACACACCAAATTTGAACACAATCGGCTCAGCCGTTCCTGAGATATAGTATAGGGGTGTACACGTGCGCACGTGCAGTCATCCCCTGAGTTGTGTGAAAGTGGCGGCTGAGGGGTCCCTACTCCCTACCACACACGAAATTTGCACATAATCTGCCCAGCCGTTGCGGAGTTATTGCGATAAAATACTTTTCAACACCCCTCACGCGGCACGCGCCACGCGCAGTGGTAGTCACCCACATGAGCCGGCACTGGTCTCAAACAGGGTAGGTTGGATGGGTCTGCTCAGCAAAGAAGCCCGCTTGTCAATGGGACGTGCGGTTGCAGAGATATGAGCTTCTCATCAAAAGCGTCGCCACGGGCCGGACCGGGCCGCTCATAATCAGATTTTCCCCATACACCACGGAAGGACGAGCGAGCGCATGTTGTAAATAACGGAAGTCTGGAAACCTCTAAGGGGCCTGCAACACTTCACGAGGCTAAAACACCTCAGGCGACGAGGACACCAGATTGCCGCTGATTCCTCACTGTACACAATCAGCACCTGAAACAGCGAGTAGAGCTCCTTGTAGACCTCCACCAGTTTCTCCTTGGGGTCGATACGGAATCCGAGCACGTAGCCACCACTGGCCTCCGTGGACTCCACCACCAGGGCAGGGCCGAACTTGGAGTCCCGAGTCCGCACATTGTCCATTTGCAGGTACGGCAGCGACATGTTGAACTAGGGGAAAGCAGACAGGCACAGCATACATTTGTAAATTAGTATGAGCAAATAAAGCCGATTGTATGTAAATGGCATAAATCGTACATCAACACACATTAACATCAACCAGTGGCTTCCTGCTATTGACACATGTACGAATGATGAGAACGAAACAACGACGTCATTTCACCTAGGCCCTACACTAGATATCCCAAAACGTCGCCCAAGACAGGCGTGAATGACCGACCCGACGAAAACTTCTCACAACTGATCCACATATGACCCATGTGAATGACCGACCCGACGAAAACTTCTCACAACTGATACACATATGGGAGCCTTTTGTTAGCCATCCCCGAACGGGTGCAAAGCATCCTCACAAAACCAACGAACACATCCGCTCAGCTTACACGTCCACTTCGTCACCATCACTCGCCCACCCCATCACCTTGCTGTTCTATCTCCGTCATCCACACACACCCTCGAGCCAGCAGCCCCACCTGTTCGTTCATGTTTGCGAACCAGACGAGCCTGACGTTGGTGATGATGAAGGTGCCCAGGTTGCCCTGGTCGGAGGAGAGGTTCCACACGCCGTTCACGCGGCTCACGATCTCCTCCTGGGGCAGCAAACGCAGCTGCTTGTTGGAGACGACGGCGCCACGCAGCTTCAGTTCTCTGGAACACAGAGAGTCAGGGGAGTCAGCTGATTGGAACACAGGGGGAGTAAGCTGTCTGGAACACAGGGGAGTCAGCTGTCTGGAACACAGCCGGGACTCAGCTGTCTGGAACACAGCCGGGAGTCAGCTGTCTGGAGCACAGCCGGGAGTCAGCTGTCTGGAACACAGCCGGGAGTCAGCTGTCTGGAACACAGCCGGGAGTGGTTGATTGGAACACAGCCGGGAGTCAGCTGATTGGAACACAGCCGGGAGTCAGCTGATTGGAACACAGCCGAGAGTGGTTGATTGGAACACAGCCGGGAGTCAGCTGATTGGAACACAGCCGAGAGTTGGTTGATTGAAAAACAGCCAGGAGTCAGGTGATTGGAACACAGGGGGTCGGCTGTCTGGAACACAGCCGGGAGTCAGCTGATTGGAACACAGCCGAGAGTGGTTGATTGGAACACAGCCGGGAGTCACCTGATTGGAACACAGCCGAGAGTGGTTGATTGGAACACAGCCGGGAGTCAGCTGATTGGAACACAGCCGAGAGTTGGTTGATTGGAAAACAGCCAGGAGTCAGGTGATTGGAACACAGGGGGTCGGCTGTCTGGAACACAGCCGGGAGTTGGTTGATTGGAACACAGCCAGGAGTCAGGTGATTGGAACACAGGGGGTTGGCTGTCTGGAACGTTCCAGAGTCGGCTGCCATATTAATGCTGATTTCAATGATTGTTGTTTTGGGACACCGCAACAATAAAGGTGTATGTACCATGCACAATTTTTACGCTACTTCCTCAAGGAACGAGGAGGGAGCCGGAGGCAGGAAATTACTTATGACCGGATGTGGAGGGTAGACATTCGAATCGCCGACTGCATGGTATATTTAAGGATGATACCTGCAAAACGTGACGGCAAAAAGTGTACGGTGCCTTCGCCATAAACGGAGCCTAAGTATACGCGCCATTAGCTGTTCATGCGGGACCAGAGCGAGGAAAGACGGCCCGATTTGGATCGGTCGGTGTGTACCTGTAGAGCCGTGAGCTGGTGTACGCCTTGTGGACGCCGCTGACGGAGGTGAAGAGTCGCTGGCTGCCCGGCGTCAGGTTGGTGAAGATGAACTCGAAGCGGGTGTTGCCTGCCTTGGTGAGGATGTACAGCGCCTCGGTCACACCGCGCAGCTTCGAGTTCACCTGGCCAGCACCGAAGGTAACAAGGTAACAAGGCACCGTCCAGATGGCACCTGTCATCAGCGATGAACAATGAACAGCGAAGTCATCCGCGAATGAACAATAGCTCTCACAGCGACCCGATGTCATCGCCTTCCGTTCCCAAGCCTGGACTCATTGGAGATGGCTAGACCTGAGGACCATCCGTGCCGAGTGACAATCCCCAACCACAGACACTCGTCACATCAGCCTGGAGAGCCCGGCGCAGACCTTAGATCTGTACACCGTACACGTGGACGATTCCTGATCTACTGAGCCGTCCCAGCCTCCCGGTAGCCGGTAGCAACAGCAGCAGCAGCAGCGGTGCTGACGTGTTGGTGGGGTCGTTCGGTGGGTCACACCAGGCTCCGTTTACTGACCTGTTTGACGGTGGTGCTCAGCACACAGTTGTAGCCGATAGAGGCTGACGCGCGTACTCACCTGTTTGACGGTGGTGCTCAGCACACAGTTGTAGCCGATAGAGAGGCTGACACGCGTACTGACCTGTTTGACGGTGATGCTCAGCACACAGTTGTAGCCGACCGAGAGGCTGACACGCGAACTCACCTGTTTGACGGTAATGTTCAGCACACAGTTGTAGCCGATAGAGGCTGACGCGCGAACTCACCTGTTTGACGGTGATGTTCAGCACACAGTTGTAGCCGACCGAGAGGCTGACGCGTGTACTCACCTGTTTGACGGTGATGCTCAGCACACAGTTGTAGCCGACCGAGAGGCTGACGCGCGTACTCACCTGTTTGACGGTGATGTTCAGCACACAGTTGTAGCCGACCGAGAGGCTGACACGCGAACTCACCTGTTTGACGGTGATGTTCAGCACACAGTTGTAGCCGACCGAGAGGCTGACACGCGTACTCACCTGTTTGACGGTGATGCTCAGCACACAGTTGTAGCCGACCGAGAGGCTGACACGCGAACTCACCTGTTTGACGGTGATGCTCAGCACACAGTTGTAGCCGACCGAGAGGCTGACGCGCGGCATGGCGTGCGAGTGCCATATGAGGCGCAGGTTCGTCACCAGCATTCGGCCACGGTCGCCGCTGTTACCTGTCGACAACGGTGGAGATCAGGACGCTACGAAAACCACCAACACAACACCTGCACTACCTGCTCTTGAGTCACCAGAAGGCGTCCACAGAAAACGCGTGTAAAACACCAGCGGACAGAATACGGGAGACCGTGTAAAAGCGGGGTATGCGGCTCTCAGCTGGCAGGCAAAAGTGCACTGGAATAAGACGGCAACACAATATGACCCATTTGTGTATTATTTTGTGTATTGTGTATGCTTTTGTGATATTATGCACAACATCCTCCGGCTCTGAGGTTACTTCTGAGCTGGAAGATTTTACTTCTGAGAAGTAACTTCTGAGCCGGAAGATCTTATGCATAACACAAGAGCACACAATATACAAAATATAAACAAATGATTTGTGCTGCATTTTATAGATTCAAAAGTATCCACAAAGATACGATGATGATTGGGGTTTTTGGGCGCACCAACTACGTATGGTCACTTGGCGCCCATAACGAAACGACACGACGTCCGGCGTATAGTCTACATGGCGTTCAACATTGTAGGTGCCTTCTATGACCCCCCCCCCCCCCCCCCAGAGGTTGGTATCTGCAGTTTTAACCTGTACCGCACCTTTGGTGTCCTCCACCGAGTCAAGGGTGTCGATGAGTTTCTCCCCTGGCCTCATCTTCATCTGTGCTGGGGCGATGTCAAACCGTACCTCTCTGTCCTCCCACAGCAGCGACATGCTGCCCAATCTGGTGTGAGTGGAAGGCCTGGTGTGGACAGAGGACGGTGCCGGCTCGGTCGCTGCAGACAGGGAGAAGTACACTGAGCTGAGGTGCATACATGTTTGTCACTGTTTGTCATGAAGATGATGATGATTGTGGCATGAAATAACAAGAATGATACTGAAACAAGAAACTGCCAAAAACAAACTTGCGACTAGTTGAAATAATTGACTCAACTTAGCCTTTTTTTGTGAGCATCCCTGCACAGCCTCAGTGGTGACTGGTGGCATGAGCACACAGTCAGCGAACACTGACATATCAAACAGTATAAACAAATAGCAAAAAATAACATAGAGATAACAGCCATTTTGTTCTGTGTGGAAATGGAAAAATGCCCAATACTACCCCTAGCCAACCCTCAAACTGTAAATCATCAGGGCTGGCCAATCATGCCCATTGCAGTTGTCTTTTCGTACTTTTTTATAATGATTGGTTTGCTGTGGATTGAGCAGTGACATGAACAGCATATCCTCCAGAGACCAAGTTGCTAAGTGAAACTCTCACCTTGTTCCTTTCCAACAGTATAATTTGGGCCAGCCAGACTTTCAGGCGCTATGTGTTATGTTGTCCTTATAAAGTTCCGTCTAAGCGAGAGTCAGCGGTTCACACAAGCGATCGGAGAAGCAGCTGTATTCACGACAGCACGCGTGGAACTGGCCGGCTCGGCCCCAGACCGCGGGCGAGCCCAGCCACAGCCTCCGGCTACGGCTAGCGCGGCCAGCGCAGAGGCGGCGCCAGGCCCTACAGAAGGTAGGGTCGCAGAGGCGTACACAGTGGGGGTGCACAGGATCTCTACATCTCCCCCTCAAGACAATTGCGCTGCCAAACACAATGAGCAACTCACAAAGCGCAAATGTCTAAACTACGGTGGGCACATTCAAAACTTTCAGTCATCACTGTATGTGGTCCCACCCCATCGAACTTGGAGGCGCCGCGGCGCGCGGCGCGGTCGACGCGAACGTCGAGGGGCGGCAGCGGCAGGCTCCACCGATGGCGGCTGCTGAGCGCCGCCGGCAGGCAGGGGTGGCCGCTGGGAGCTGTTAGCAGACACAAGCCGCTGGGGGGCGCGCGCAGCGGACCGCTGCGCGCCGGCGGCAGGCGTCTCGGACGGTACGGCGGGCTCTGTCAAGAGCGGCCGGTACGGTCTCAGGTAGCGGCGGTTCCGCCACAGGACACGGCCGCTAGCTGTCCTGATGAGGAAGGTCCGGCGCTGTCCGATACCGACGACCACACCGATGCGGTCCCATCGGCCGGTGGCGGGGTCCTGGAGGTCGACGCGACTACCGATCTTCAGCTGAGACAGCTGGCGCGCAGACGCGTCGTAGTAGCGGACCGCCTTCTCCTGAGTCTCGGCAGCCGTCTCGTCGCAGGCGGCTGCGGCTCGCTGCCACTCGGGAGCGAGGGCGCGATGGTGCGTCGGGACGCCAGAACGCAGCGGATGACCGAACAGGACCTGTGCTGGTGATCTTCCGTCCACGCGTGGCGTGTTCCGCAGTTCTAGAAGGCCGCGGTCCAATTGGTCGTCGTCCAGACGTCCGGAGGCGGAAGCTGCCAGCACCAGCTTCTTCACCGTCTTCACACACGCTTCGGCGTGTCCGTTGGAGCGCGGGTAGTGCGGAGATGACATCTCGTGGGTGACGTCCCAGCGCTGCCGGAAGCGGCGTAGCGTGCCAGACGCGTACTGAGGTCCCCCGTCTGACCGAAGTACAGACGGGACCCCCGTCTGAGCAAACAGCATGCGGAGCTGTCGCGTCAGATGGTCCGCTGAGGCCGTGCGGGGGCAGGTCGTGACGTACGGCCATCCGGACAGCCGGTCGACGTACACTAAGTACGTGTGTCCTCCGGCATGGAAGTAGTCGGTCGAGACCGATTCGAAGACGCGGGTCGGCTTGTCGTCCTCACGCCACATTGGCTCACGGGCGTGGCTCGGGAGACGCTGACGGCACTGGTTACAGGAGGTGACGGTGTTAGCCACGTCCTGGTCGATGCCGGGCCAGTACACACTGAGCCGGGCGCGCCGTTTGGTCCTCTCCACGCCCTGGTGTGACTCGTGTAGTCGCTCCAGCACACCGCGGCGGAGGTCGGTCGGGATGACCAGTCGAGCGCCGTAGACCACCAGTCCGTCGTCGATGGCCAGCTGATGGCGTACGCCCCAGTACGCCCGAGCTGCAGGGGGCGCCTCGTACCGGTTCTCCGGGAAGCCGGCCAGAATCAGGTCACGAAGGGTCCGATACGCCGGGTCGCGCTCTGCAGCGGCGCGAATCCTCTCCAGCGTCGGGTCGACCAGTGGCGCCAGCTGGGCGCCCTCCTCCGTCTGGTTGGCGGCCTGCAGCGCAGAGATGACGCTGGCGTGCAGCGGGTCGCCGTCTTCCTCTCCCACGTCGTCGTCAGCGACGGGGTCGCTGGTAGGCGCCCTAGAGAGGGCGTCGGGGATGACATGCGACGACCCCTTCTGCCAGCTTGTAGTGAAGCTGTAGGCTGACAGCTTCTCTCGCATCCGCTGCAGACGCGGGTTGTCGATCGCGTTCAGCTGCTTGTGGTTTAAAATGGTGACCAGAGGCCTGTGGTCAACCACAACGTCGAACTGCGGCATGCCGGCCAGGTAGAGATGACACTTCTTGCAGGCCCAGAGGACGGCGGTCAGCTCCAGCTCCACCACCGCATACCGCGACTCGGTATCGGTGAGGAACCGAGACCCGCACTGAACCAGGCGCCAGTCGTCGCCGTGTCTCTGCAGCAGTGCATATCCCAGACCCCGCGTCTTGGCAGCGTCGGTCTGGAGGACGGTCGGCAGATGAGGCTCGAAGAAGGCCATCACGGGCGGCGACGACAGCACACTCTTCGTGCGTCGGAAGGCGGCCTCGTGCTGCGCCGTCCAGCACCAGATGCGGCGCGACTTGAGCAGGTCGCGGAAGGCCATCGTGGTGGTCGCCAGCTCCGGAGTCAGGCCGCCCAGCTGATTCACCAGACCCATGAAGGACCTCAGGTCGGTGATGTTTTCCGGTCTCGGAAAATCAGCGATGGCGCGGGCCTTCTCGTTGTCTGTGGTGTAGCCGGTGGGCGTGATGTTATATCCACAGAACTTGACTTCGTTCTGGGCGAACTTGAACTTCTCCGGGTTCAGTGTGATCCCTCTGTCATCACATCGGCGGAGAATCTCGATGACCTGCTGAAGGTGCTCCCTGTAGGTCGGCGCGACGGCCAGGATGTCGTCCACGATCTTGACACAGTTGGAGATGTCGCCGAGCGCCGCATCACCCCGTCGGTTGTACTCGTCCCCCGAGGCGTTGCATCCCATCGGACAGCGGACGAACTTGAACCGTCCCCACGGCGTGATGAAACACGTGAAGTCCTGGCTTTCTTCAGCGAGGGACACCTGGAAGTAGCCCATCTTGGCATCCAGAGTGGACATCCACCGGTTCCCTGCGGGCAGGCTCGTCACGGCGTCGTGTGGGGGCCGGCAGGGGTATGTCGGTCGCTGGACATACTGGTTGAGCCTAGTCAGGTCCACGCAGAGTCGAAACCCAGACGGGTTCTTCGGCACGCACGAGATGGGGTGGCACCACTCCGTCGGGTAGTCCACTGGGACGATGACGCCGCGGTGAAGCAGATCATCCAGCTGCGCCTTCACCTCCGCTCGCCAGGCGAAGGGGATCGGTCGTGCAGCGGTGACCGACGTCGGAGTCGCGTCGGGTCGTAGCTCGATCACCATCGGGTCGCCGTCCATGACCCGGAGCGTCGAATCTCGTCCGAAGACGCGCGAGAAGCACTCCACCAGAGCGGCCGCATGAGCTCTGCGAGTCGCCTCCGGCGGGTCGGCGTCGCTATCCCACGCTGGCAGGTGACTGGAGGCTCCGGCGGCACCGGCGGAGGCGGCCCCAGCGGCTGCAGCTCCGGCGGCTCCGTGGGCGGCGCTGTGGGCGGCCCCTTCCTGGGCGGCCCCTCCACGGGCGGCGTCGCCCAGGGCGGCTCCGGTGGCGGCACACCAGGAATGGCTGCGTCTGGCCGGCGATACAGATGGTGTGACGTCGCCAGTGGAGAACGATACGTCTTCGACAGATCGGATCTGTGCCGGAAAGTCCCTCGGCAGGATCCCCAGCGATACGCAGTCAAACCAGCTGAGTAGCAGTCCCGTCAGCTCCTTGATGACGAACACCGTGGCATCGGTCGATCGGTTCCCGAGCTCCAGAGTGGCCTCGAAGGAACCGAGACAGGTGAGCGGCTGCTTCCCAACAGCTGAGAAGGTCTGACTGAGGCAAGACTCCAGCTGCGACGGGTCCATGTCGACTGCCGAGAGGACGTCTTCACCGATGACAGTCGCCTCCGCGCCCGAGTCGGCACGTGCTGCCATGGTAAACACATCGCTCGACACGAAGACACGAACGTCCACTGTAGGTGTTGGCCGCGTAGAGACGCCGTTCACGTACACGTCTTGGATGACTCGGCGAATGCCCGGTCCTGATCGTGCGGGCGGCTGTCTCCCAGCGGGCCGTCCGCGCCATGGCATCGCCGCTGCAGCGGGAGCATCCGTGCTCCCGCGCGCCCTCTGCTCACACACTGATGCGTAATGCCCGCGGCGGCCACAGGAGTTGCAGGTGGCGCTAGCGGCGCGGCACTCAGCCGAGTCGGCGTGACTGCTCCGCCCGCAGCGGCGACAGCGCGCACCGGGCGAGGCCGAGGGGCGCCCGCGAGGCTGGGCCGCGGGCCGCGCGCCATGGGACCTGCTGCGCGCCCGGCGGTAAGCCGACAGCCGGCTCACGGATGACGCAGGCGCACGGAGGTCGGCACACGTCGCACGGGCATTCTCCGACGCCCGACAGATGTCCACCGTCTTCTGGAGGTCGAGCTCGGGATCCTCCAGCAGGCGTTTCACGGTGTTCTCATCTCGTAGGCCGCACACAATCTTGTCTCGCATCCGTGAGTCGAAACACCGGTCACAAAAGTCACAAAATGCCGCGAGCTCCTTCACCGCACACATGAAGTCCTCGAAGTTCTCGCCCTCCTCCTGCACGCGGGCGTAGAACGCTCTGCGGTCGACGAGGACGCTGCGCTGTTTCCGCAGGTGGGCCTCCATGGCCGACACCACATCGGAGAGGGGAGCGTCTACGGCGACGCTCAACCCGTAGCGCAGCACACGGTGCCAGTCCTCGTCTAGCAGGCTCAGAAGAGCGGCACGCTGAGAAGGGACGGGCAGCGACGACGCACCGGTCAGAAGAAAGTACCCGTCCAGCTTCTCGCGCCAGACAGCGAAGTCCCGCAGAGATGCAGAGGAGGAGAGGTATGGAGCCGGTGTCGCCGCAGCGGGCAGTCGCACAGACCGAGCAGCCGACGCCGGTGTCGCGGGCGACGCGTCCGCCCCATCCCCGGCGGTGACGGCGGGCGGCGGCCGGTCCACCACCAGCCGCTCCATCAGCTGAGCGAGTCGCTCCTCTCGCTCCACGGAGCGCTCCTCGCGCTGAGCGGATAGCTCCGCCTGCCGCCGGGACAGCTCCGTCTGCTGCATCAGCAGCTCCGTCAGTTTGTCCAAGTCACTCATGATGACTGCAGCACAACACTAGCAAAAACTCTCCCACCGCGACTCACTGACACTCACACAACCGACCGCGCCATGTTATGTTGTCCTTATAAAGTTCCGTCTAAGCGAGAGTCAGCGGTTCACACAAGCGATCGGAGAAACAGCTGTATTCACGACAGCACGCGTGGAACTGGCCGGCTCGGCCCCAGACCGCGGGCGAGCCCAGCCACAGCCTCCGGCTACGGCTAGCGCGGCCAGCGCAGAGGCGGCGCCAGGCCCTACAGAAGGTAGGGTCGCAGAGGCGTACACAGTGGGGGTGCACAGGATCTCTACACTATGTAGGGGCTCTATTAGGGCATTGGACCATGGTCCCTGCCACATTAACAAGTATCTCACCACTTCGCTGGGTTGCTGCCTTTTTGCTTAAAAGCAAATCTGTGAATTCTCTTTCATTTGGTATACTCATACATAACTATGTTCCTGTAGTCTTGAATGCATTTTCTGGGCACACCATTTAAGAATGATAACATAAAACAAGACAGTTCCAATAGGTTACTGGCACACTTGTGCTTGGTAGAATCAACAGGCTTGACTTCCTCCCATCATGGCCTCAGCCCTTTGGGTCCAGATAATGGTCTGGGCCTGCTGCCACTTCATATTTTAGCTGAGATGCAAGTTTTGTGCATAAATGAGTCATTCTAGACTCCAGGACATCATGGACATGTCTAAATTATGCACTGGGTAAATAGTTCTTAGTTATAATTAAATGTCACAATAAATATATCTAGTTATATAAATTACATATGTTCAGGTGAAAAAAATATCAGCTGAAGCACATGGCAGTAGCGAACCCGACCATTAACAGGACCTAAAGGGTTGATGCCACAACAGGAGCAATTCAAGCCTGTTGATTCCACTGAACACAAGTTGGGTTACTAGGAACTAAAGCTAAGCAAGCCTCAGCACCGTACCTACAAGAGGACAATATTTTTTTTCGTCCAGGGTGGAACCAGCTGTGGAACATGTGGAACCAGCTAACTGAAGAGGTTGTCATGAGCACCAGCGTAAACACATTAAAAAACAACTATGACCGACAACGCACAAACAGAATAAGAAGAGGCAGCCCCTAATGAGCATTCTGCTCCCTTGTCTCTTTAACCTATCTACTTGGTGTATTCTGTAGAACAAAACCACTGGCACAGAGCCTTGACAACAGTGTCACTCGCTCATGGTGTGATTCACACAAAGAATACATGCACCCTCACAGCCACAGCCTACACTTAGGCCAGAGCCAGAACACCAGACAGCATGCCAGCAACTATTTGATCTTCCTATTGTTCAGCATCCACACTAATAAGGTCTTCTGCTGGCCCAATATCCCTGAGTCAGGTCAAATAGCTTGTGGATAGCACAGCTTCCTTGGTGCTCCATCTCACATTTTAATGTCACAATGTGTTACCAAAATCCCAACACTATATATGATTAAACAAGTAAACAAAATTATATTAAAATAACAGGAATCTGGATTCCTACAGCTTGAGATTGATTTGCAAAAATGTGAGATACAGGGAAATCATGTTATAATTATGGTGCTTCTTACCTTTTCTTTCGAACAATCTTTTTCAGAATGTTTTCTTGTTGAATTATTGGTCAATATCGAGGTTAATGGTTGACGAAAAGATCGAAATTCACACACTAAACTGCCTACAACACGATAGATTGCAGTGGGCTTGTATCAGAAGGCCCGAGAATCCCGTGGTTGCCATGGCAACAAATGTATCAACTGCGCCACGCTAACTTATGTTTCCATATTTCGTAGAGAAATGCATGTGCGAACATAAAAAATGAAAATCGTGTGGCTCGAGAAAAGCGCTGGAGAAGCGGAAGTGGTTCTCTAATCTCTATCTCTTCCACCGTCGGATCGTTGTGATGATGTTTTAGGTGCTAGGGCATTTGGGCGCTACGACCGCTACGGCTACGGGCACATGCTGCCCATCCCATCCTGCGATTTATTTGACTTAGTCCGAACTCCGAGTTAAATCCTTCCCCACTGGGGGAAGGGACGGAGTGAACCTGGGAGGGGGACGCCGGGCGGTCCCCCTGGTGGTGACGCCCCTGGGGTTTCCGCACTTGCAGGGAGCAATATGACCCTCTGCTGTCTGAGCTGCCCATTGCCTTGACCAGACTGGTTATTGATTCGACACTGATTGAATCGTTCAATCAAAATGCATTGAATCAAAACATAATTGATTCACCACCAGATATTTTGATTCATGAATCGTGATTGAATCAAAACCCGCATCAAATCAAGGCTGATTGAATAACAAGATTTAACGATTCAAGTACACTGGTAAATTGTCCAAATACATGGAGTCCCAGTGGCTGCATTCAATTATACTGAAATAATATTGCTGTACCAATGTTTTAATGATCATATATATGCATGTTTCCATTTTTATTGATTTGCCATACATTCACCTCATATATTCAAATGTTGAATCAAACGGGAATCAATTAAAATATTTGTTTTGATTCTTTGAATCAGAATGAATCAATTCTCAAAATTGTATCCGTGAATCGAACGGTGATTGAATCATTCAGATTCCAAAATGAATCATGATTGAATCGTTCAAAAAAAGTTGAATGAATAACCAGTCTGGCCTTGACCTATCTTTTTCAAATCCATCGATAGATCAATCGACTCGCAACAGTCGCAAAGCAACACACCTCAATCACAGACATATATTCTCGCTGCGTCGTGTGGACTTGCACCACTGTACAAAGTACAAACACAGTATGAGCAGAAGACTCCGCGGCCTCGGAACAGGAGACGCTTCAGCCTACAACGTCCGCACTACAGCCATAGAGCGGCCCGCGCTGCAGCCATAGAGCGGTCCACGCTGCAGCCATAGAGCGGCCCGCGCTGCAGCCATAGAACGGTCCGCGCTGCAGCCATAGAGCGGCCCGCGCTGCAGCCATAGAACGGCCCGCGCTGCAGCCATAGAACGGTCCACGCTGCAGCCATAGAACGGCCCGCGCTGCAGCCATAGAACGGCCCGCGCTGCAGCCATAGAGCGGCCCGCGCTGCAGCCATAGAGCGGCCCGCGCTGCAGCCATAGAGCGGCCCGCGCTGCAGCCATAGAACGGTCCGCGCTGCAGCCATAGAACGGTCCGCGCTGCAGCCATAGAACGGTCCGCGCTGCAGCCATAGAACGGCCCGCGCTGCAGCCATAGAGCGGCCCGCGCTGCAGCCATAGAGCGGCCCGCGCTGCAGCCATAGAGCGGCCCGCGCTGCAGCCATAGAACGGTCCGCGCTGCGGCCATAGAGCGGCCCGCGCTGCAGCCATAGAACGGCCCGCGCTGCAGCCATAGAACGGTCCGCGCTGCAGCCATAGAGCGGCCCGCGCTGCAGCCATAGAGCGGCCCGCGCTGCAGCCTAGAACGGCCCGCGCTGCAGCCATAGAACGGTCCGCGCTGCAGCCATAGAGCGGCCCGCGCTGCAGCCATAGAGCGGCCCGCGCTGCAGCCTAGAACGGTCCGCGCTGCAGCCATAGAACGGTCCACGCTGCAGCCATAGAACGGTCCGCACTACAGCCATAGAGCGGCCCGCGCTGCAGCCATAGAGCGGCCCGCGCTGCAGCCATAGAACGGCCCGCGCTGCAGCCATAGAACGGTCCGCGCTGCAGCCATAGAGCGGCCCGCGCTGCAGCCATAGAACGGCCCGCGCTGCAGCCATAGAACGGTCTGCGCTGCAGCCATAGAGCGGCCCGCGCTGCAGCCATAGAGCGGCCCGCGCTGCAGCCATAGAACGGTCCGCGCTGCAGCCATAGAACGGTCCACGCTGCAGCCATAGAACGGTCCAGAACGGTCCGCGCTGCAGCCATAGCATGGTCCGCGCTGCAGCCATATAACGGTCCACGCTGCAGCCATAGAACGGTCCGCGCTGCAGCCATAGAACGGTCCACGCTGCAGCCATAGCACGGCCCGAGCTGCGCCCACCAGAGCTGCAGAGCTGCGGCCACCACTGGCGGGAAGAGCAGCAAATTCTCCCACTGCACACGCTAAGTGTCAACTTCGCAGCAGCAGCTCTCAGTCAAATGACACAGTGTCAGCACCAGCTCAGAGTCCCTGGTGATACAGTGTCAGCACCAGCTCCGAGTCCCTGGTGACACAGTGTCATCACCAGCTCCGAGTCCCTGGTGACACAGTGCCAGCACCAGCTCCGAATCCCTGGTGACACAGTGTCGGCACCAGCTCCGAGTCCCTGGTGACACAGTGCCAGCACCAGCTCCGAGTCCCTGGTGACACAGTGTCGGCACCAGCTCCGAGTCTCTGGTGACACAGTGCCAGCACCAGCTCCGAGTACCTGGTGACACAGTGTCGGCACCAGCTCCGAGTCCCTGGTGACAGTGTCAGCACCAGCTCCGAGTCCCTGGTGACACAGTGTCGGCACCAGCTCCGAGTCCCTGGTGACAGTGTCAGCACCAGCTCCGAGTCCCTGGTGACAGTGTCAGCACCAGCTCCGAGTCCCTGGTGACAGTGTCAGCACCAGCTCCGAGTACCTGGTGACACAGTGTCGGCACCAGCTCCGAGTCCCTGGTGACACAGTGTCAGCACCAGCTCCGAGTCCCTGGTGACACAGTGTCGGCACCAGCTCCGAGTCTCTGGTGACACAGTGCCAGCACCAGCTCCGAGTACCTGGTGACACAGTGTCGGCACCAGCTCCGAGTCCCTGGTGACAGTGTCAGCACCAGCTCCGAGTCCCTGGTGACACAGTGTCGGCACCAGCTCCGAGTCCCTGGTGACAGTGTCAGCACCAGCTCCGAGTCCCTGGTGATACAGTGTGCCTTGTTTGTCACCGCCGACGGAGGGGCGCCACCGGACGCCGGGGGTGACTCTCGGAGTGGCTGTGTGTGTCGCGAGACATCGGTGACATCGGTGACATTGGCGACAACGGTCGGTCGGTACACCCCGGACTGGGATCGGTCACACTTGGCAAGTCAGGTGACATCGGAATGATAAAACATCGCCACCAGCTACCACACATACCCACAAACACCGATGGCAAACGTTGCAAACGGCATCACTAGCTCTCCCAAGTTGTCGTAATTCTCGCATTCGACACTCACTGGCATTCGTTCATCGTAACATACATCACTACTCAATTTGTCATGGCAAATCAGAACGAAGCGAAAGCAATATGTACTGCAAATAGCGCACTCAACACAATTAATGTATGAATACATTACACCGACCCGCACTGGCGCTCACAAAGCGACACACTCGACCAAGATTTCCCATCCGACTTCCATACATCTTGTAATACCCATTCCCATTCATCCGTAATTCGTTCAGCAAACTCGAAGAATCTTTCTCATTCAAGTACCACACTACCGAGCATCGAGCCTGTGCACCGTTTCCATGCCGCCAGTCGCGATCACAGTCACCGTCATACAATATAGTATACGTCGCTGACTCAGCTGGGCTCCAAAGATCATTCATTGACAATTCAGTGACACCTGTCGTATGTGCGGCAGTTATCCATCGTCATCATATTCATATGGTATCTCATTCGTCGTTTTCAGCTATGAAGTGCACGCAGGCATACTGCATCGAGGACAGGCACCTCCAGCGACTCCAGGACAGGCACCTCCAGCGACTCCAGGACAGGCACCTCCAGCGACTCCAGGACAGGCACCTCCAGCGACTCCTGGACAGGCACCTCCAGCGACTCCTGGACAGGCACCTCCAGCGACTCCTGGACAGGCACCTCCAGCGACTCCAGGACAGGCACCTCCAGCGACTCCAGGACAGGCACCTCCAGCGACTCCTGGACAGGCACCTCCAGCGACTCCAGGACAGCCACCTCCAGCGACTCCAGGACAGCCACCTCCAGCGACTCCAGGACAGGCACCTCCAGCGACTCCAGGACAGGCACCTCCAGCGACTCCAGGACAGGCACCTCCAGCGACTCCTGGACAGGCACCTCCAGCGACTCCAGGACAGCCACCTCCAGCGACTCCAGGACAGCCACCTCCAGCGACTCCAGGACAGGCACCTCCAGCGACTCCAGGACAGCCACCTCCAGCGACTCCAGGACAGGCACCTCCAGCGACTCCTGGACAGGCACCTCCAGCGATTCCAGGACAGGCACCTCCAGCGACTCCAGGACAGGCACCTCCAGCGACTCCTGGACAGGCACCTCCAGCGACTCCAGGACAGGCACCTCCAGCGACTCCAGGACAGGCACCTCCAGCGACTCCAGGACAGGCACCTCCAGCGACTCCAGGACAGGCACCTCCAGCGACTCCAGGACAGGCACCTCCAGCGACTCCAGGACAGGCACCTCCAAACAGGTTCCATCGAGTACTGTACTGAATTCTAAAGGACACTGGCCACTACACCGTGCACACTTCCAATGCTTTCCATTCGCCTGCACCTCCTTCCCCGTGCGCAACGTCCAGCCACATTCAGTGTCATCCAGTTCCAGGGCTCAGTCATAGTTCATCCATTGAAATCATAGACTCCTTCATACATGACTCTCGAGGTCTCATACTTCGTTCAATTTATGCTGAAATAAAATGGTTACCAACCTTAATTTTACCGCTCATTACTGTAAATACTTCTGCTGCAATACTAGTCGGTAATTATACCCTGGATTCTTGTAGCATTCGTTTATCTTCTCCAGCGATTCTTGGTCTTCCCACCTCCGCTTCAACCGTCTTTGGCTCCCAATGTTCTCCGCTCCTTAAAGGGACTGTCCCACCTTAACATATTTGAGTTGAGATAGTCATGTTGTTGGATTTGCATTGCAATATAGGAGGGTAGCAGTTAAAACAACCACATAGGTCTAATTGAAAAGAAATTCGAGCTTGGACTTGACAATTGTAACGAATAAACCCTACGTGTATTTGAATAGGGGTCTAAAGCCGATGCCGTCGTCTCTCTTTACCAAATGGTGATAGTCGACTTGTTTTAAGTCGAACCTGGGAGATATTTGCTACGTTTCAATGGTTTGCTAATTGGGTTGTTTTGTATTCAAAGCGCCAGAATTGGCTCGAAATAATTGTGCCATAATTTGGCAGCGTAAAGGATTTCTGTGTAGCTCTCTAGAGCTCAATATGACGTCATCAACACAAATATTAAAACCTAACTTTTTATGAAATTGAGCACTGTTTTCCAGAAGCAAATGTCAAAATCGTGTTCGGCAGCAATTACTTCATATTTTGCACCACAAGCGGCGTACATTTAACAGCTTTTGGGAAGGTGGGACAGTCCCTTTAACACCCACTTTTCCCGGCGGTTCCCGCCAACCGATCGGAACGATTCCGCAGAGTTCTGGCCGGTTCCCGCGTCTCCTCCCCCCGCCTCCTTCCAGAACACAGGAGCAGCCAGCCCCAGCTGCAGAGCTCTGTATCTACCCTCAGCTCGCTCAGTGCCTTCTCCCGACGCACATGAGCACCCAGTCCAAGTCTCTCCACTGCGCGAGCGACAGCCGGTGCCAGACACTCTCTCCCTCTGCCTCTGCATCCTCTCTCCCGTCCTCTCCCCAGCTGTGTCAGCCGCCGCTACCCTGACGCCCTGGCGCCGGCGGCCTCCATCACAGCCCAGTTCTCGGCCAGACGGACCAGCATCTCGTCCTCGGTCGAGCCAGCTGCCTCCCGCCGGACCCGCCCGTGCGCCGCCTGCCGGACACAGACACAAGCTTTAGTACCGGTAGCAGTGACCAGGGCTACGCTGGTGTTGGCACGAAAACATCATGTCACGATTGAAAACACGCCTAATTATCGAGGCCACTATAACATCTTAGCAACAGTTCATACTTAAGTTAAAGGGAAAGATCACCTTTAACATGGGGTTTTAACTGAGATAGCAGATTTGTAGAGCAGATCGAAAAATGGATTGTGTGAAAAAATTAGCTCCCTACGCAAGTAATTTCGACACAGGACTGGTGGCCCCTTTTAGAAGACGATGTTTCGTGCCCCGATCGGGGCACGCAACTTGTTTCGGGTCCTCACAACGGTTGTTTACGTTACAAGCAGCCTGCGTATATATGCCTAAAGTCCGTCGTTATTGTGTGCAATAGTTTCCATATCCAAGCTAACATATGCATGACGTCATCATTGTCATGAAGTTTTTATGGCCATGAGGGAGAACAGAGAAACATGCCCATTTTTCGCCGGATATCCATCTATCGTCCAAACAAATGCCATATTCGTTTTTTCAGCTCCAAATACCCCGTATAGCCAAATTTCAAGACAACTTTCAAGGTGACCTATTCCCTTTAAAATAAATGATGGTACTTACATTTTCAAACGTTTTGTTACATGCAAGGCTCAAGCATCGTGAAACAAGGAAAACTTTCCTGTGTAGCCTCTAGCTAATACACCTCTGAAAAAGTTCACCCTATTGCACGGTCCTGTGAAAAATCATCACCAAGTTAACCATTGCCTCGTACTTTACCTCAGGCAAACTCCATTCCAGCCCGCCCCAAACTGCCCTCTCCTCCCGTCAACCTTAAACAGTACTGGAACCCGGAACTACTGGGCACATCCCAACTCACGTGTTTGCGGTGTTTCTTCTGCGCGCTGTCTGCCGCCACCGTCTGCTGCTGGGCCGGGGCCTGCTCTCTTCTGCTGGCTCCGCCCGCAGCTGCCACCGCCACAGGCGCAGGCTGCTGGTTCTGCTGGTTCACTGCTGGAGCCGGCTGGGTCAGCACGGGCTGCTGCTGCTGCTGCATCTGCTGCATCTGCTGCTGTACCTGTTGCAGTATCTGCTGCTGCTGCTGCGGGTTTGGCACAAACTGCTGCTGCTGTTGCTGCTGGTTTGGCACAAACTGCTGCTGCTGCTGCTGCTGGTTTGGCACAAACTGCTGTTGCTGCATTGGCTGTTGTCCAACTGATTGTTGTCCAACTGGCTGTTGTTGAACGATTGACTGTTGTACTCCAATAGGTTGTTGACCTGCCAGTGGCTGTTGACCTGCCAATGGCTGTTGACCTGCCAGTGGCTGTTGCAATCCTACTAGTGGCTGTTGTCCTACCAATGGCTGTTGTCCTACCAATGGCTGTTGTCCTACCAATGGCTGTTGTCCTACCAATGGCTGTTGTCCTACCAATGGCTGTTGACCTGTCAATGGCTGTTGTCCTACCAATGGCTGTTGTCCTGTCAATGGCTGTTGTCCTGCCAATGGCTGTTGACCTGCCAATGGCTGTTGTACTACTACTGGTTGATGTTGTCCTACCAATGGCTGTTGTCCTACCAATGGCTGTTGTCCTACCAATGGCTGTTGTCCTACCAATGGCTGTTGTCCTACCAATGGCTGTTGACCTGTCAATGGCTGTTGTCCTACCAATGGCTGTTGTCCTGTCAATGGCTGTTGTCCTGCCAATGGATGTTGACCTGCCAGTGGCTGTTGCACTCCTACTGGTTGCTGTTGTCCTGCCAATGGCTGTTGTCCTGCCAATGGATGTTGTCCTGCCAATGGCTGTTGACCTGCCAATGGCTGTTGTCCTGTCAATGGCTGTTGTCCTGCCAATGGCTGTTGACCTGCCAATGGCTGTTGTCCTGCCAATGGCTGTTGACCTGCCAATGGCTGTTGACCTGCCAGTGGCTGTTGCACTCCTACTGGTTGCTGTTGTCCTGCCAATGGCTGTTGTCCTGCCAATGGCTGTTGTCCTGCCAATGGCTGTTGACCTGCCAATGGCTGTTGTCCTGACAATGGCTGTTGTCCTGCCAATGGCTGTTGACCTGCCAATGGCTGTTGTCCTGCCAATGGCTGTTGACCTGCCAATGGCTGTTGACCTGCCAGTGGCTGTTGTACTCCTACTGGTTGCTGTTGTCCTGCCAATGGCTGTTGTCCTGCCAATGGCTGTTGTCCTGCCAATGGCTGTTGTCCTGCCAATGGCTGTTGACCTGCCAGTGGTTGTTGCACTCCTACTGGTTGCTGTTGTCCTGCCAATGGCTGTTGACCTGCCAATGGCTGTTGACCTGCCAATGGCTGTTGTCCTGCCAATGGCTGTTGACCTGCCAATGGCTGTTGACCTGCCAATGGCTGTTGACCTGCCAATGGCTGTTGACCTGCCAGTGGCTGTTGCACTCCTACTGGTTGCTGTTGTCCTACCAATGGCTGTTGTCCTGCCAATGGCTGTTGTCCTACCAATGGCTGTTGTCCTGCCAATGGCTGTTGACCTGCCAATGGCTGTTGTCCTGCCAATGGCTGTTGACCTGCCAGTGGCTGTTGCACTCCTACTGGTTGCTGTTGTCCTACCAATGGCTGTTGTCCTGCCAATGGCTGTTGTCCTACCAATGGCTGTTGCACTACCAATGGCTGTTGTCCTGCCAATGGCTGTTGACCTACCAATGGCTGTTGACCTGCCAATGGCTGTTGACCTGCCAATGGCTGTTGACCTGCCAATGGCTGTTGACCTGCCAATGGCTGTTGACCTGCCAATGGCTGTTGACCTGCCAGTGGCTGTTGCACTCCTACTGGTTGCTGTTGTCCTACCAATGGCTGTTGTCCTGCCAATGGCTGTTGTCCTACCAATGGCTGTTGCACTACCAATGGCTGTTGTCCTGCCAATGGCTGTTGACCTGCCAATGGCTGTTGTCCTGCCAATGGCTGTTGACCTGCCAGTGGCTGTTGCACTCCTACTGGTTGCTGTTGTCCTACCAATGGCTGTTGTCCTGCCAATGGCTGTTGACCTGCCAATGGATGTTGTCCTGCCAATGGCTGTTGTCCTGCCAATGGCTGTTGACCTGCCAATGGCTGTTGTCCTGCCAATGGCTGTTGACCTGCCAATGGCTGTTGACCTGCCAATGGCTGTTGTCCTGCCAATGGCTGTTGACCTGCCAATGGCTGTTGACCTGCCAATGGCTGTTGACCTGCCAGTGGCTGTTGCACTCCTACTGGTTGCTGTTGTCCTACCAATGGCTGCTGTCCTGCCAATGGCTGTTGTCCTACCAATGGCTGTTGCACTACCAATGGCTGTTGTCCTGCCAATGGCTGTTGACCTGCCAATGGCTGTTGTCCTGCCAATGGCTGTTGACCTGCCAGTGGCTGTTGCACTCCTACTGGTTGCTGTTGTCCTACCAATGGCTGTTGTCCTGCCAATGGCTGTTGTCCTACCAATGGCTGTTGCACTACCAATGGCTGTTGTCCTGCCAATGGCTGTTGACCTGCCAGTGGCTGTTGCACTCCTACTGGTTGCTGTTGTCCTACCAATGGCTGTTGTCCTGTCAATGGCTGTTGACCTGCCAATGGCTGTTGCCCTACCAATGGCTGTTGCACTACCAATGGCTGTTGACCTGTAAATGGCTGTTGTCCTACCAATGGCTGTTGTCCTGTCAATGGCTGTTGTCCTGCCAATGGCTGTTGACCTGCCAATGGCTGTTGTACTACTACTGGTTGCTGTTGTCCTACCAATGGCTGTTGTCCTACCAATGGCTGTTGACCTGCCAATGGCTGTTGACCTGCCAATGGCTGTTGTCCTGCCAATGGCTGTTGTCCTGCCAATGGCTGTTGTCCTGCCAATGGCTGTTGACCTGCCAATGTCTGTTGACCTGCCAATGGCTGTTGACCTGCCAGTGGCTGTTGCACTCCTGTTGTGTCTGCAACATACAAGAGTGCCGGATCTTACCAATCAAGAAAAAGCGTAACATAAGTAAAACATTCATTCATATTTTCGAGCACAAACCAAGCCAAAAAAGCCATGACAATCAACAACAACATTGCAGTTTTTGTTGTCCAAAAAACTTCCACACATTTTCTTTCCTCGCGCATAATGCCACGCGCCATGTCTCATTAGTTCCCCTTGTTCGGGCGGAACATCCTCCCCCCGCCGCGAGAGTGAGACGCCGGCATCATGGGTCACCGTCTACAGGTGACACAAGTTCCTCTAGAAGGCATATCTTGACCGCGGGCCGGTGCATCGTCCCACCACGGGCCCGAAGTCGCGCCCGTGGGGCCCGTGGTGACCCGTGGTGACCGTGGTGACCGGTTTCATACCGGTCACCTCTCCACTTGGTGGTGGTTTCCATCGTCTCTTCCGCCAGTCGATCTTCATGGGAGCGAGAATACTGCATGGCATACTTCGTGCCGAACGCTTCAGTTGACCACCAATCAGTCACCAGAGCTTGCAGCTCATCGCTGTCAGCATATCGTCGGGTCACGTGCATCACTTCTCGGGACCCCACCGGAAGTAGCTGCGCCACGCTGCCTGTCAGGCACCACCCGAAGTGTGTCCGGATAGCTGCTGGCTGTCCCGGTTTGCCCACTCGGGCCTCTCGCTGGAGAATCGCCTCCAGCACGTTGGCCCCCAGCAGCAGCTCGATTTTCTTTCCGTTTGTATCGGGAATCGATATGCCCTCCAGGTGGCTCCACTGCGATCTTTTCGTCCAATCGACTCTTTGCGGTCGGATGTTGAGCTGAGGGACAGTGAACACTTCAGGCACCTCTACTGGCTTCGATTCTTCATCTGCAACCAATGATGACACCTTGAGCGACACCTTCATCGTAGGCCGGGTCATGCCGGTACCTTCCACGTTGCCGAGTGTCAGCTCCTCCGTCGATCCAGTCACGGACAGCTCTCGCAGCACGCTCTCGACGCAGAGAGATGTGTCCGCTCCCGAGTCCAGGAGCGCGTGCGTGTCGTGGAATTTTCCCGCTGAACCCAGCAATCTCACAGGGACCACTTGCAGCAGTGTTGTTCCGGGCCCGCTGGGCACGTCCATAGCGGTCGTCATCACGCGTCTCGGCTGGTCAGCAGCTGGCACTGGAGCGTCCTCTGAGCGCTGACTTGAGCGATCAGGCACATGCAGCAAAGGATGATGCTTCCCACGGCAGCCGCTCTCTCCGCAGATCAGCTTTTTTCTACACCGGCTGGCCCAATGAGACTCGCCAAGACAGCGATAACAGCGCTTGCTATCGCGGGCGAGCTGCAGGCGGTCGACAGGTGGCATGACCTTGAAAACCGGGCAGCTGTCTAATTGGTGGGTTTCTTCCACGCAGACCGGACATGGAGTGCCTTCTGTCGCCGCAGCTGTCGCCAGAGTGGTGCGCTGGTTGCTGCTTCCAAATCTACTGCGACGCCCGGCCGGTCCCACTGGATCAGCCCGCCACGACCGAGACATCGCCTCCTCTCGCTGCTTGGGTACACTGAGCGCGCGGCGGCCCGCCAGCACCAGCGGTTTCAGCCATTGGTCGACGTCACTCAGTGTGGGCCGGTGCGGTGCCATCTTCAGCTCCACCTGACCCCACTGCCAGGCCAGTGACCTGGGTAGCTTTTCCAATACCTGCTCCAGGTTTGTCACCGCAGCGAGGTCGGCTTCAAAACCTCGGACGGACAAAACACTGACCGCCGCGTGGAGGGCACGTGAAAAGTGCATCAGCTCCTCCACATCATTTTCCTTTATGCTTCGATGCTTCAGGACACTGTCGAGAGTTGCCATTACAACTGCGCGTGGGTCACCGAACTGTGACTCCAGCTCGTTCAAAGCCTCATCATACATCCTGCCATCACACAGAAGCCCGCGCACAGCCTCTCGCGCCTCGCCGGTTAAACAAGACTGTAAGTATGTCAAACGTTCTGTGTTGGAGAGAGCAGGGTTTTCATGTACCAGGGCCTTAAAAAGTCCACTCCACCGTGGCCACTCGAGAGGAGAGCCACTGAACTCCTCCGAAGTTATCTTGGGCAGAGCTGAGGCCCGGCGTTGTACGTCACCGCAAGGCATTTCACCCAGCCAGCGCTCTATGCGCTTTTGAGAATCGGCCTTCGAAATCGGCGCGGGAGGCTGGGATCGTCGGAGTCCCGCATCGGGCTCATAATGCAAATTATCTGCATCTTTCCGCTGCATTACATGTTCACCGGGCATCGGGGCGACTTTGGAGGGTGGTTCTGAACCATCTGGACCATCTGGCGCATGATCTTCCTCTCTGCATGATTCTCCAACAGCCAAAAACTTCAGGGACTGGGATCCTAATTCGTCGTCTTCCATGAGTTTCACTTCCAGAGCGTCGATTTCTGCCGCGTCGGCGGCCCTTTGAGCCTCTAAACGGGCCTCTTGCAACACGAGCTGGGCCTCGGCCTCAGTAGCGGCTGCAGCGGCGGCGGCGGCTCGCTTGCGGGTCTCCACTGCCCGTTCAGCTTCCTGCGCCGCTCGCTTTGCCTGTACTGCCTTCAACTGGGACACATGGGCCTTCCTTCGCTTGGCGTTGGTTGTAGAAGTGCTACCTTCCACTTCACTTCGCGTGTTCAGGCTGGTCCCTGACCGGGCTACACTCATTTTTAGTTCTTACGTTACTCTAAGTTGCGAAAATATGAAGCTTACTCTAAATTATACACTTTAAGTGATGCTTTAACTACGTTACGTTAATTCTG
The DNA here is from genome assembly GCA_036785665.1 of Chirona hameri. Taxonomy (NCBI): domain Eukaryota; kingdom Metazoa; phylum Arthropoda; class Thecostraca; order Balanomorpha; family Balanidae; genus Chirona; species Chirona hameri. The sequence goes on along the minus strand of JAXIVJ010001609.1, from coordinate 89,580 downwards.
GATCCGGCCCGGGAGACCAAATGTTGTGTCTGCAACATACAAGAGTGCCGGATCTTACCAATCAAGAAAAAGCGTAACATAAGTAAAACATTCATTCATATTTTCGAGCACAAACCAAGCCAAAAAAGCCATGACAATCAACAACAACATTGCAGTTTTTGTTGTCCAAAAAACTTCCACACATTTTCTTTCCTCGCGCATAATGCCACGCGCCATGTCTCATTAGTTCCCCTTGTTCGGGCGGAACAACTCCTACTGGTTGCTGTTGTCCTACCAATGGCTGTTGTCCTGCCAATGGCTGTTGTCCTACCAATGGCTGTTGCACTACCAATGGCTGTTGTCCTGCCAATGGTTGTTGACCTGCCAATGGCTGTTGTCCTGCCAATGGCTGTTGACCTGCCAGTGGCTGTTGCACTCCTACTGGTTGCTGTTGTCCTGCCAATGGCTGTTGTCCTACCAATGGCTGTTGCACTACCAATGGCTGTTGTCCTGCCAATGGCTGTTGACCTGCCAGTGGCTGTTGCACTCCTACTGGTTGCTGTTGTCCTACCAATGGCTGTTGTCCTGTCAATGGCTGTTGACCTGCCAATGGCTGTTGCCCTACCAATGGCTGTTGCACTACCAATGGCTGTTGACCTGTCAATGGCTGTTGTCCTACCAATGGCTGTTGTCCTGTCAATGGCTGTTGTCCTGCCAATGGCTGTTGACCTGCCAATGGCTGTTGTACTACTACTGGTTGCTGTTGTCCTACCAATGGCTGTTGTCCTACCAATGGCTGTTGACCTGTAAGTGGCTGCTGTCCTGCCAATGGCTGTTGACCTGCAAGTGGCTGTTGACCTGCCAATGGCTGCTGGACTCCTCCAACCGCGGCCGACTCCGGCTGTGCCCTCTTCTGCGCGTCCATCTCCTGCTCCGATCTCTGCTGCTTCATCTCCTTCAGCAGCTCCTTCTGCTCCTGCAGCAGCTCCTTCTGCTCCTTGTGCGTCTCTTGCAGCTTCTGCAGCACCGCCTCCTGCTTCAGCTCCAGATCCTTGGCCTGCGGGTCCTCCGGCCGGAGCGCGTCATCGCGCTGCCGTTCTTCCTCCTCCTTACACAGTGCTCCAACGTCCAAACCTTCACCAGCGCCGCCATCAGAGCCACGCGTCTCCGCTTCGCCACCCGCGTCAGCGGCATCACCAACATCGTCTTCAGCGCCGCCGTCCTGCTTCGAGCCGCTGCGGTGTTTCGACTTACGGCTGCTGGATTTCTTCTTACCTCCGCCGGCCGCGGCAGCGCCGTCGGCGCCGTCGTCCGTTTTCTCGCCGCTCGTCTTGTGTTTCTTCCCGGCGGCTTTCTCGTCGTCGCCTGGCTTCGTGTCGCCGTCGGCAGCGGTCTTTTCGGCGGCGTCTGCCGGTGGTTTTTTGTCGTCTTAAGGCGGCTCCGGTATGACAGGCTCTTTCCTCGCCTCTTCCTTCGGAACGGCCTTCTTCACCTCTTCCTCCCGCACATCGCCGCCGCCGCCGCCGCCATCGCCCGGAGGTTTATCTGCTGCTAAATCTGAAATAATATATTGATATTTAAATAACAACAGATGCAAACCAATACAGCCAGCCAGCCAGCCAACACACGTCCCGACATGTCACGAGCCAGCCAACACACGGAGCTGTGGTGACGTAACCGCATTTTTCTGCGAAAATATTTTCTGCATTCTCATACTCTGCTCCTGTCTGCTCCAAATGCGGTCACATTCCAATGTAACCGCATGCCAAAATTGGCCTACCAGCTGAAATAACGTAAGCTGATACAAATGTCAGACATATTTTCTATCAGAGGCATGCACAGAGGGTTTCACAGATTGCAAACACTCTACTTATATACAAAAATCAGAGTATAACCATGAATCGTTACCAAAACAAGTGAGCAACCAACCCGACTCCCGCGCCGTCGCAAAAGCCAAACATTCAGCAAACAATCAGCAGTAACCACCCTAAGTGACCCGGCAAACGACAGTTCACCCACCACAGACACCCCCCCCCCCCCCCGTCACCACTGACCTTTCCTATCGGTGACATTGCTGAGTCCGGGCACCAGGGCGGCGGCGGCGGCGGCGGCGGGGCTGAGAAGGATGGGCGGCGCCGTCACCGCCGGCATCAGCACCGGCACCGGCGCCTGTGCCAGCTTGTCCACGGCGTACAGGTTCATGTAGGTGCCGCAGACCAGCAGCACGATGCCCAGCACAAACGACAACTGACGAAGGCAAACCCTGGCAAGGCATTGTGCGACTAGGTTTAGGGTTAACGACAGACGAAGAGCTGTGCTCGAAATATATCGGAATAATTTGCATTTTTTAATTTTTCAACTTTTAGAGTAATATTTGAGGATAGGGTCAATGGTGTCGATAGTACTCATAATGATTTTCCTCACAACGCTGAGCACAATTAACGATGAACATAAAGACAGTCAAAACTAGCCAATATGGCAAACTGGCAGGGGGAGTACCTGTGTTGCAGGATTATGTGGCATGTTTAAAGTTGATGTGCCGGAATGGCACCAGGCCAGAGACACAATTGTGTTGAACTGAAATTACATCTACAGATGGTGGGTTCAGGGCATTGCTAAGAAGCTCATAAATCACTGTTATCTGAATCTTAACTGTCTAGTTCATTCCATGTAATCCAGCCAGGAGAGCACTAGGTTAGAAATCTTGCCCCGACTAATTAAAGCACTCTAAGTTTGGTCATTTTGGTGGCTACTATTTTCTACTGGCTTGGATCACTTCCAGCCAGTGGTGGTGGCTGCCTTCAAATGCAGGTATAGTCAGTAAGCCTAGCAGGTCATGTCCTGGTATAGGGTAAACATTACCATATAATGTCAGATGGGTCAAAATATCAGATGTCATGTCCTTGGACATGTATTGGTATATACGGCCCCAATTCCACTGATAGCATGAAGTCAGGAATTGTAATGTTGAGCAATATTGTAGTTAATCCTATTTCAGCACATGCAACCTCAAACACTACATTCTGTTGGTAACCAGAAATTGTGTTGTCAGGTGGTACGACCAGTCTATGCAACAAACAAAACCTGTCACTGTTTTGTGAGCTGTGAATGTGAGCAACATTGCATGTACATGCATCATGCATGACAGGGTGGGAGCTGTGCATGTGAGTGTAGGTGTTTGTGAAACCAGCTTGTCCATTTGCATTACCTATGGCATTACCTACATTACCTACACATTACCTACATTACCTACACATTACCTACATTGCCTACATTACCTACACATTACCTACACATTACCTACATTACCTACACATTACCTATACATTACCAGCATTACCTACATGCAATGATGAAAAACACTGTAATGAATTTGTTGTGAAATATATCAATAAATCATCAGAATAGGCTATCAAGGGGGAGAATGGGTCCTAAGGTTGAACAATACCTGAGCAGCAAAACTCAGCATTAAAACAGAAACATTTTAATTGATAAACTGATGATGTTGCCAGTCACTGACTAGGACTGGAGGCAATCAAAATATATATGCAATCATATACAATCTCTCTGAATAAAAATAACAACAAGAAATATCCCTAACAGAACAGACATTGACATAGACTGTTAGGGTCAACTGCTGTAACCACAGACATGTCCTAACCTCAGACTGTTCATGCTATCAGAATGTAAACAATGCTGATGCATTAAAGCACCTTGCATCCGAAACATCTGCATTCTGATAGCATGAAAAGTCCAAGGTTAGGATGTGTCCAAAGATTGAACTTTCACCCTACCTGATTTTCAGGTCTTGAGCGAGACTCTTCCAAAATGCAATCTCTTCATCCTTTGTTGCAAACTCAGGTGACATGTCGCCCATTTTTTTAAACAATGCAGGTGTTACTCTTCAGTGCAGAAATTGCAAGAAGCTCAAAGCCACACCACAAGCACACAACTTGTAATCAATGGACAAAATCTCGGATGCTGCCTGGCTCGGTTGAGAGCTCACATCTCAGCTGTTCCACATCGGGAGCGAAAATCAACTTCACTGAACAATGACTGAAGCATTCGAAGGCAGTCTATGAGAGGCACTTCACCAAGAAGAAAAAAACCACTGAGGATCACACAGAATCAATCACACTTCCCTCAAACACGCCCACTCCCCCACACACACGCGCCACCCAACGACATTCAACACAAACTCGACAAACTGAAACCGCAGCAGTTGAGTAACGGCTGATTGTATAGGGCTGCCAAATTTCCGATATAAAGTCTCTAGGAAGTACCCGTACATTTCTCTAGAAGCGTTGTGGTGTGAGACAGTGCCGCTAAATTATAATGCTTTCTCTTCGCTGTTCCTACTTCCTACTCGGCAATAAATATGTGTTGACCTCCTAACAAGTAATGATTTTCTAGATGTTTAACTCTGTGACTGTAGAACAATGAATATTGACTTTTGATCTGTTCTAACAACGATTTCTGCCTAAATCAACACCACAATCTTTGGAGAAACCCCGTATTAACTGAAACCCTTGGGCGACGCCACCTTCCAAAAGTTGGGTGAGGTGGGGGGTGGGGGGGGGGGGGGGGCGACGGAGGCACTTTGAAGTCGATTATTTCCATGCAACGCCCATAGGCGTAATGTTAAATCCGAAAATGTTTGGGGGGACGCGTCCCCCCCCCCCCCCCCGCCACCTCCCCCCCCCCCCCGATCCCACCCATCACTGTCATCACTCACCTCCCGCAGGTCCCGACAGCTCTGTGCCGAGCTCCCAAGTATGTCCCACCCATCATCGAGCGGCGGGCATTCGAATATAGCACCAGCTCGGCTCATCGCCCCACCACTAGGGTCACATGTCCTGTCACCCTCTACACGCTCCGGCAGCCAGGGGCGTCGCCACATAATTTTGAGTGGGGGGCAGCCGGGTGTTTTTTTTTGGTGGAGGGGGGCAAGGTGCTTGCCCCCCCCCCACTCCCATAGGGGCTAGGGCTAATGTTAAAATCCTGCTAATCTGGGGGGAGGGGGCGGAGCTGGGTCGGAGCGGTCCTGAGCCCTCCCCCCTCCCCCCCCCCCCGCCGGTGGCGATCCCCTGACGGCAGCCCTTGTAGGTTGTGGCCTAAAGGAAATAGTTCACCTTGGAAATTTTTTACCCAACACGATTTGATTATATATTTAATACAATTTCTTTTTATATTGTCAAAAAGGCCTTATATCGCGCCGATTCAGGACAGAAGGCCGTACATTTTTATTGTTTACCAAAACTATATGCATACTCTCTGAGTCAGAGTCCTGACGTCACGTGAATGTAAACAATGGTTCAGCCAACCAGATTCGAAAGTAGTCGCGTAAAGATCGAGATAGACTCGCATTGGAGATGTGCCAACCGGCGGCCGGCGATCGCTTGCTAGCACCAGCTGCAAACTGATTTGCTGATGGTATAGCCTCTGGCTAGAACCAGTACAACATTCTTTAGCCAGCACCGCATTCCTTCGCCAAAACTCAAATATATTCGGCTGGAGAGTCTTTTCAGTCAAGAAAACTTGCAGATAGGGGTTTCCCAAAACGGGCTACAAAACTGCTATCTCAGTTTAAAACTAATGTTGAAGGTGAACCAGGTCCGGCGCCACATATTTTCGGTTGGGGGGGGGCAGCTTTTCCAGAAAAAGGGCCCTTGGCCAAAAGGGCCCACCCAGCCTGCAATATAATGTAATATATATGTAATATCATTTCCGTCTTTCTCGTTCCCGCACGGATTACCATTTATTTATGATCAAACTTGAACACTTTAAATAGAGCATCACAGCCTCTATTTTCAAGTGGCATTTTGGCGTCACACAGTTCAAGTTTTTACTCAATATGACTAAGTTATCAACTATAACTTTTTTCCATTTCTTGCGACATGTACGAAGTATGTTTACTATAGTCACTAGTTATCAGAAGGAATTTACTAGTCATCACATTTTCTGTCGGTGCTATCATCTCAGACAGGCACGTAGCCAGTATTTCGTCCAGGGGGGTGCCTCGAAAGGACCCCTTTTCGAACGTTGAAAGGGCTCCTTTCCAAGCGTTGAAAGGGCCAAACAAAACGGATGAAAAGGCGCGTTACTAGGATGGAAAATGCAGTATGTCAGGAATGGTATGGGCCATACCAACTTTTAGAAGCTGGAGTTAGCGAACTGCCATATAAACTTTGGAACCAGCGACACCAATTTTGAATCAGCTATACCAACTTGGAATATTTTTAAGCTCAAGACCTGGAACTCTTAAACAAATTGCGCCGCGGAGCGGCGCGAAAATTTTGAGCTAATGCCCTGGATATGATTTCTCATCAATGCGTCACATTGCGTATGGTGCGGACCTCTAACAATGCTATATTGTGCGTTTAAAAGTGCGGTAAAAAAGTGCTAAAGTGAACTATTTTGCCCAATTATATAGGAAAGTAGCAACATAACACATAAATGCGCCGAGAAACGGGCCGTTTTTTTCTAACCCGTATATAATTGACTTTGTAGCTCAATTGTGCCGCGGAGCGGCGCGATTTTTTTAATTGCATTCCCTGTACAAATGTATTCTTACTGTTGAAGGGCTCAGGGTCTCTTTAGATCGTCTAGGGGCCCCTCCGACCTTTCCAACGCCCTTCCGACCTGTTCGTGTTCAGGGACTCATCTGGGATCCGCGAAGCGAAAAGACATGATGTGGAGTGGGTGATATATATTAAATACAAAGAGGGCTTACTCTACAAGAAAAAATACAATCGGAGCTTTCGGATATATTGTAACACCCTGACGAAGGGTGTTACAATATACCCGAAAGCTCCGCTTTTAATATTTTTTATTGCGGAGTAAGTCTTCTTTGTATTTAATCTTCATCTGGGATCTCTCATGTGCTTTTGGTCCTTCCGGTCTGACCAGGGACTCCTCTGACCTTCCAAGAAGCCCCTCTTGTGTGTCAAGGTGCCATTCGGCCCTCCAGAGGTCCTTCCGACCTGACCAGGGACTGCACTGGCTGCTTTGTCACCCTGCCGACATGCTCAGGGGCCCCTCCGACCTGCCCAGGGGCCCCTCCAGTCTGGCTAGGAACTCATCGGGCATGTTCAAGCGCCCTTCCGACCGGCCCAGGGACCCTTTCGGTCTGGCCAGGGACCCCTCTGACTTGCCCAGGAGCCACTCCGATCTGTCCAGCGACTCTTCTGGTCTAATTGCGGTGGCTGCTTTGTCGTCCTGCCAACATGTTCAAGGGGCCCTCCGCCCTGCCTTGGGACCCCTCCGTGCTGGCTAGGGGGCCAATTCAGCACGTTCAGGGGCCCTTCTTACCAGCCCAGAGGTCCTTTCGGTCTGGTCAGGGGCCACTCCGCTCTGCACAGGGGCCCTTTGCACTTTCCAGGAGCCCTCTGGTCTCTCCAAGGGCCCTCCAGCCTTCTAAGGAGCCCTTCCAACCTGGCAAGGGACTGCGCTGGCTGCTTTGTCGCCTTGCAACATGCTCCGAGGGCCCTCCGACCTGCCCTGGGGCCCCTCCGAGCTGACTAGGGGCCCATTTTGCATGTTCAGGGGCCCTTCTGACCCACCTAGAGGCCCTTTCGGTCTGGTTAGGGGCCCCTCTGACCTGCACAGGAGCCCTTTTAACTTCCCAGGGGCCCTCTGGTCTGTCCAGGAGCACTCCAACCTGCTCAGGGGCCCTTATGACCTAGCAATGGACTGCGCTGGCTGCTTTGTCGCCCTGCCGACATGCTCAGGGGCCTCTCGACCTGTCCATGGGCCCACTGTGATATCTAGGGGGCCCATTCGACGTGTTCAGGGGGCCCTCTGACCCGCTTAGGGGCCCTTTCGGTCTGGACAGGGGCCCCTTTGACATGCACAGGGTTCTTTTGAACGTCCGAGGGGCCCTCTGGTCTGTCAGAGGGGGCCCTGGTGGCCCTAAAGGGCCTCTGAAGTGCTCTAAACTCTCTAAAGACCACGCTTCGCGTGGTAAAGAGCCCATGATATCGCGCTTCGCGCGGTCTCGTCGGCCCTTTTCGGCGTGTGCAGCGCGCCGAAAAGGGGCCTCCAGGGGGGGGGGGGGGGGCGCACCCGCCACCCCCTTGGCTATGTGCCTGATCTCAGATGACATCAAAACGTTCCGAAGGTGGAACGACGAGCACCGTTCAGGGTCTGAGAGAACATTCAGCTCGTCCGCCCGCCAGGCTGGCCGAAAAGGGCCCAGCTGGCGGTTGGAGGGGCAGCTGCCCCTCCTGCCCCCCCCCCTTGTGGCGCCGGCCCTGAGGTGAACTATTTCCTTTAAATCACTATAGCAGCCGCAGCAACAGTACTAAGGTCACTTGCCGACCCAGATGCGAATATCCGATTAAATATCGGATAAAATGTCTGATGTTCTGGCGGACAGCTGAAAATCCGTCATAGATGGAATGATTCTCTTTGCTTGTATGTGCCCGCACATGAAACTGAAGCATACAAGTGTATCACTGTACAATGGTATCGTAGAGACGAAGACATGGCGAGTTTTGAGTCGAAGACCATTTACGACTTTACAGCTTGTGACTTCACAGCTCCTTATGAACTCTCTCTCCTTTGGTGTTGCGAAACTATGCTGTTGGTGTTGCCAAGTATGGGAGTGAGGGCGGTGTGTCCTGCCATGTCCGCCCTGCAGGCCCAGCTGTAGCTCAATCGGGAGAGCGCTGAGCAATTCAGACTTCACCCGGTGTCGCGGGTTCGAGTCGCTGATCGGCGCTCGCTATTTGCCACTGGCTGGGATGACCTGCAGCCGGTGGCAACAGCCATGTTCAAGATCAGGTGACGTCAGAGGGCAGGGCGGAGCGTGTTCAGGTATGTCGGGCACATGCAACTTTCGCTTCTAGATTCTGTCGATTACGCTAGGAATTGCACGAACGGATGGTAGGGGTTATAAGGGCCTGCGCAACAAGCTCTGCTTAGCGCTGGACCTGACCTCGGAAATCCATCCATTCAAAAGGTGCAGACTAAATTGTAAAAAAAATACCTATAGGCATATCAGAGCTAGCTTAGCAGGTGCCCTGGTCGTCTAACATGTACACATGTTTGTTCTGTGATGTATTCAGAGTTGAGCGTGATCATTGATCATGCATTGTCCCGAAGAAAAGACCTCGCGGAGAAAAAGAGCATGGATGTGTCGAAACACAACCGTGAAGTGTTTTGAGTGTTGCAGCGCGCATCAGCATTGCGCGCTATAAAGATCGAACGCAATTTTAATTGCAGTTATTTGATTGCTTGAAAGTACAATTTTCTAACAAATCATGCAAGGCGATACGGTCACTGGGTAGTCGTTATTTCGAAGCGTGAAACCCCTGCAAACTAAATATGTGTGCCGCTTTTAAGTCATCAATGCATTTACATATATGCACTATGCATACATGTGTTATGCAGCACACGTATAGCTTATGCTCAGAGGGAAAAAGAAAATCCGATTGATATCAAGGTCGTCTGACTTTTTGAAGAATATCACTAGGATCCAGAGCTGCCAAATAACACTTTCTCTTCAGATCCTGGAGATTTTTACTTGTCTCGGGATAAGAGCCTCCACTTTCGGCCTCGCAACTGAGGCCCAACATCCATTTGATTTAGCTATAGCGAATGGATAGATCCCTTTCTACCGACTGCACGTCCTCCATCCAATGTTTCACTCACATAAGCCCAGGAATTTTGGCAGCCGGGCAACATCAGGAGAGGTAGCCGCCTCCATGGCTCGGGCGGGCATTGCAATACACAACTGACAATCGTGAATTTAACATTTATTGGATATGTTGGACGAACAATTTCCGACAGGCGACAGTTAACCTTTTTGATTAAATTACGTAACCTTTGCATCATTAAATTATCACATATAATGAACAAGTGCATACAAAATACCTTATCGCACACATTCAGACACATGGGCCATGGCTATGCGGGTTCGCTGATTAGTGCAAAATGACTAGAAATCAGACCAGACAATTTTAAGCCGACATAATGCAGCTTATCACATAGACACTCAACAGCTCCCAGATTCCTATAACAAAAGTCACCTTTCGCACTCTTATCGGATTCAGATCCACAATATCTCCGGGTTCAATTTATTTTGTGGCGACTGCGTTTTTCCTAGCTGTCATGAACAATAAGAAGAAATTCAGTACAATGCTGAATGCGACGTGCAAGCAAACACGGACACACACACACGAGATCGACTAAGCATAAAACACAAAGCTAAACGTTCGAGCATTCTACGAGCACCGCTGGACGGATTCAAAGGATTCACGATTCAAATACGTAACGGACGGACGGATTCAAATACGTAATATTACGCCACCATCAACACCGAGATCAACAGAGGCAGCCCAGCCTCGAAGAGCAAGGCATAACACTAAACAAAAAACACATATAAGTAAAAAGGGCAGGAATATGTTTACCATTGCGACATAAGTCACTACGACATATGCTCGAATCGACGGCTTTGTCATGTAAAGGCATAGGAATGTGTGCAATGGGAGCAATTACGTACACGTCATGAGTGGAGCCTTTCTAATACAAAATAAAGCTAGACGTGTTAAGTGTTATTGGTGGGACTAAAATTGAGTTAAAATTTTAACAAAAATGTCATAAAGGATGGATGGATCATAAAGGAAGGATGGATGTCCAGCAAAACGACAAAACGACAAGGCCCCTGATAAGCAGATGCAGATCACATCATCCCTAACTCCTAACCAATGATAACATCTGTATTACGTGTATTTCCATTTTTACGACGATCGCGCATGGGTTCAGATCCATTCTACGAGCCCGAGAATGGAATGGCTCCCGCTCCATCAAGCAGTTCCGCTCCCGCTCACTTCAGTGCAATGACTGGGCCGGGATATAACGCTGGTCCAGCATCTACTGCGGCACCACCTCCCACAGGCTCTGCAGGATGAAGCCGTCCTTCAGTCGCTCTACAGAGCCGGCATGTTCAGCATCTACTGCGGCACCACCTCCCACAGGCTCTGCAGGGTGAAGCTGTCCTTCAGTCGCTCCAGAGCCGGCATGTTCAGCATCTACTGCGGCACCACCTCCCACAGGCTCTGCAGGGTGAAGCCGTCCTTGAGTCACTCCACATAGCCGGCATGTTCAGCATCTACTGCGGCAAACCTCCCACAGACTCTGCAGGGTGAAGCCGTCCTTGAGTCGCTCCACATAGCCGGCATGTTCAGCATCTACTGCGGCACCACCTGCCACAGGCTCTGCAGGATGAAGCCGTCCTTCAGTCGCTCCAGAGCCGGCATGTTCAGCATCTACTGCGGCACCACCTCCCACAGACTCTGTAGGGTGAAGCCGTCCTTCAGTCGCTCCAGAGCCGGCATGTTCAGCATCTACTACGGCACCACCTCCCACAGACTCTGCAGGGTGAAGCCGTCCTTGAGTCGCTCCACAGCTAGTCCCAGCTCCGGACAGTAGACGGGTTCCCGGTCCTGGAACACGATACACATTAACATAGATCACGGCAAATTCCCAAATTTGTTAGGGTGAGACGAATTAGTACGGGGAGAATATCTAGAGTAGATTAATTAGTAAGCCGAAGGGTACCGAGGAATACACGATATCGCTTAAAGAAGGCAATGGAAATTAGCTACACTCCGCGATGACGCTGAACCAATAAACTAAACTAATTAACTAATCAAATAAACTGAACTACCATCTAAGCAACTTCAACCAGCTCCAAAGCCTGAGTGCGATTGCGGCGACTACAAAGTTCCTCTCGCCAATCACTGCTGGCCTCAGCTCCCACATCGCCAGCGCGAGGCACCAGCACTACCCACAGCGCGCTAAACGCATATATAACCCCGTGACCGAACCCCTCCCTCTCATTCCGGGGGAGGGAGGCTAAACTGGGCGTGGTCTCCATACTGACCTGAGCGTGGTCTCCGTATTAACCTGGGCGTGATCTCGGAGACGCCGACCTGGGCGCGGTCTCGGAGATGCCGACCTGGGCGTGGTCTCCGTACTGACCTGGGCGTGGTCTCCATACTGACCTGAGCGTGGTCTCCGTATTAACCTGGGCGTGATCTCGGAGACGCCGACCTGGGCGCGGTCTCGGAGATGCCGACCTGGGCGTGGTCTCCGTACTGACCTGGGCGTGGTCTCCGTACTGACCTGGGCGTGGTCTCCGTACTGACCTGGGCGTGGTCTCCGTACTGACCTGGGCGTGGTCTCCGTACTGACCTGGGCGTGGTCTCCGTACTGACCTGGGCGTGGTCTCCATACTAACCTGGGCGTGGTCTCCGTACTAACCTGGGCGTGGTCTCCGTACTGACCTGGACGTGGTCTCCGTACTGACCTGGGCGTGGTCTCCGTGCTAACCTGGGCGTGGTCTCCGTACTGACCTGGGCGTGGTCTCCGTATTAACCAGGGCGTGGTCTCCGTACTGACCTGGGCGTGGTCTCCGTACTGACCTGGGCGTGGTCTCCGTGCTAACCTGGGCGTGGTCTCCGTACTGACCTGGGCGTGGTCTCCGTATTAACCAGGGCGTGGTCTCCGTACTGACCTGGGCGTGGTCTCCGTACTGACCTGGGCGTGGTCTCCGTACTGACCTGGGCGTGGTCTCCATACTAACCTGGGCGTGGTCTCCGTACTGACCTGGGCTTAGTCTCCGTACCGACCTGGGCGTGGTCTCCGTACTGACCTGGGCGTGGTCTCCGTACTGACCTGGGCGTGTTCTCCGTACTGACCTGGGCGTGATCTCGGAGATGCCGACCTGGGCGTGGTCTCCGTACTGACCTGGGCGTGGTCTCCGTACTGACCTGGGCGTGGTCTCCGTACTGACCTGGGCGTGGTCTCCGTACTGACCTGGGCGTGTTCTCCGTACTGACCTGGGCGTGGTCTCCGTACTGACCTGGGCGTGTTCTCCGTACTGACCTGGGCGTGGTCTCCGTGCTAACCTGGGCGTGGTCTCCGTGCTAACCTGGGCGTGGTCTCCGTGCTAACCTGGGCGTGGTCTCCGTACTAACCTGGCCCCTGGGCGTGGTCTCCGTACTAACCTGGGCGTGGTCTCCGTACTGACCTGGGCGTGGTCTCCGTCGGCGAAGTACGAGGCGAACGTGTCGGCGGGCGGCTCGACGTCGTCAATCTCAGCGATGTTGTCCATGTCAGAGCTGAGTTCCTCGGCTGTCAGCGGCGTCTCCACCGTCTCCTGGCTGTACTGCACGCCGAATATCGGCGCCTCGCTGAACACCTGACACGAAACAGGCGCGTCAGCGCCCAACACTCTGTCTCACTGAGAACACACAACAGGAGGAAGGCACATCAACACATTCAATCTCACTGAACACCTGACACGAAACAGGCGCGTCAGCACCCAACACAACAGGAGGAAGGCACATCAACACATTCAATCTTACTGGACAGCTGGCTGAACACCTGACACGAAACAGGCGCGTCAGCACCCAACACAACAGGAGGAAGACACATCAACACATTCAATCGCACTGGACAGCTGGCTGAACACCTGACACGAAACAGGCGCGTCAGCACCCAACACAACATGAGGAAGACACATCAACACATTCAATCGCACTGGACAGCTGGCTGAACACCTGACACGAAACAGGCGCGTCAGCACCCAACACAACAGGAGGAAGACACATCAACACATTCAATCGCACTGGACAGCTGGCTGAACAGCTGCCACGAAACAGGCGCGTCAGCACCCAACACAACAGGAGGAAGACACATCAACACATTCAATCTCACTGGACAGCTGGCTGAGCACCTGACACGAAACAGGCACGTCAGCACCCAACACAACAGGAGGAAGACACATCAACACATTCAATCGCACTGGACAGCTGGCTGAACACCTGACACGAAACAGGCGCGTCAGCACCCAACACAACAGGAGGAAGACACATCAACACATTCAATCTCACTGGACAGCTGGCTGAACACCTGACACGAAACAGGCGCGTCAGCACCCAACACAACAGGAGGAAGACACATCAACACATTCAATCTCACTGGACAGCTGGCTGAACACCTGACACGAAACAGGCACGTCAGCACCCAACACAACAGGAGGAAGACACATCAACACATTCAATCGCACTGGACAGCTGGCTGAACACCTGACACGAAACAGGCGCGTCAGCACCCAACACAACAGGAGGAAGACACATCAACACATTCAATCTCACTGGACACCTGACACCAAACAGGCGCGTCAGCACCCAACACAACAGGAGGAAGACACATCAACACATTCAATCCCACTGGACACCTGACACGAAGCAGGCGCGTCAGCGCCCAACACTCTGTCTCACCGAACACAACAGGAGGAAGACACATCAACACATTCAATCTCACTGGACAGCTGGCTGAACACCTGACACGAAACAGGCGCGTCAGCACCCAACACAACAGGAGGAAGACACATCAACACATTCAATCCCACTGGACACCTGACACGAAACAGGCGCGTCAGCACCCAACACAACAGGAGGAAGACACATCACCACATTCAATCCCACTGGACACCTGACACGAAGCAGGCGCGTCAGCGCCCAACACTCTGTCTCACCGAACACAACAGGAGGAAGGCGCATCAACACATTCAATCGCACTGGACAGCTGGCTGAACAGCTGACACGAAACAGGCGCGTCAGCACCCAACACAACAGGAGGAAGACACATCAACACATTCAATCTCACTGGACAGCTGGCTGAACACCTGACACGAAACAGGCGCGTCAGCACCCAACACAACAGGAGGAAGACACATCAACACATTCAATCCCACTGGACACCTGACACGAAGCAGGCGCGTCAGCGCCCAACACTCTGTCTCACCGAACACAACAGGAGGAAGGCGCATCAACACATTCAATCTCACTGGACAGCTGGCTGAACACCTGACACGAAACAGGCGCGTCAGCACCCAACACAACAGGAGGAAGACACATCAACACATTCAATCTCACTGAACACCTGACACGAAACAGGCGCGTCAGCACCCAACACAACAGGAGGAAGACACATCAACACATTCAATCGCACTGGACAGCTGGCTGAACACCTGACACGAAGCAGGCGCGTCAGCACCCAACACAACAGGAGGAAGGCGCATCAACACATTCAATCTCACTGGACAGCTGGCTGAACACCTGACACGAAACAGGCACGTCAGCACCCAACACAACAGGAGGAAGACACATCAACACATTCAATCGCACTGGACAGCTGGCTGAACACCTGACACGAAACAGGCACGTCAGCACCCAACACAACAGGAGGAAGACACATCAACACATTCAATCGCACTGGACAGCTGGCAGGAGGGAGGCCCCACTTTAAAAAGGCTTGGTTCCCGGAAAACCATTCAGAGTCTGGGTTCAATGTATACAGAATCACAGCGAAATAAAATAAAACATAACATCCTGTTGCGATACGAAAAACAGCTACCAAACGGCATCTGCAATAACATGACACCTTGACCTCTGGATGCTTTATGCGCAACGTCGTCTACCATATCCCACATGGTCAGTCAATCGCTCTTAACAACCAGTAAGGCGCCGTAGTTGGCGATGAACGAGCGAGCGCGAAGGAAAATGTGTATGGGGAATTTCAACTCGATCGGGCAAGTAGTTTCTGAGATACAAAAAAGGGTGTGCACGTGCGCATGTGCAGAGGCACCCACCTTTGACTTGTGGGAAAGTGGGGGCTGAGAGGTCCCTAACCACACACCAAATTTGAACACAATCGGCTCAGCCGTTCCTGAGATATAGTATAGGGGTGTACACGTGCGCACGTGCAGTCATCCCCTGAGTTGTGTGAAAGTGGCGGCTGAGGGGTCCCTACTCCCTACCACACACGAAATTTGCACATAATCTGCCCAGCCGTTGCGGAGTTATTGCGATAAAATACTTTTCAACACCCCTCACGCGGCACGCGCCACGCGCAGTGGTAGTCACCCACATGAGCCGGCACTGGTCTCAAACAGGGTAGGTTGGATGGGTCTGCTCAGCAAAGAAGCCCGCTTGTCAATGGGACGTGCGGTTGCAGAGATATGAGCTTCTCATCAAAAGCGTCGCCACGGGCCGGACCGGGCCGCTCATAATCAGATTTTCCCCATACACCACGGAAGGACGAGCGAGTGCATGTTGTAAATAACGGAAGTCTGGAAACCTCTAAGGGGCCTGCAACACTTCACGAGGCTAAAACACCTCAGGCGACGAGGACACCAGACTGCCGCTGATTCCTCACTGTACACAATCAGCACCTGAAACAGCGAGTAGAGCTCCTTGTAGACCTCCACCAGTTTCTCCTTGGGGTCGATACGGAATCCGAGCACGTAGCCACCACTGGCCTCCGTGGACTCCACCACCAGGGCAGGGCCGAACTTGGAGTCCCGAGTCCGCACATTGTCCATTTGCAGGTACGGCAGCGACATGTTGAACTAGGGGAAAGCAGACAGGCACAGCATACATTTGTAAATTAGTATGAGCAAATAAAGCCGATTGTATGTAAATGGCATAAATCGTACATCAACACACATTAACATCAACCAGTGGCTTCCTGCTATTGACACATGTACGAATGATGAGAACGAAACAACGACGTCATTTCACCTAGGCCCTACACTAGATATCCCAAAACGTCGCCCAAGACAGGCGTGAATGACCGACCCGACGAAAACTTCTCACAACTGATCCACATATGACCCATGTGAATGACCGACCCGACGAAAACTTCTCACAACTGATACACATATGGGAGCCTTTTGTTAGCCATCCCCGAACGGGTGCAAAGCATCCTCACAAAACCAACGAACACATCCGCTCAGCTTACACGTCCACTTCGTCACCATCACTCGCCCACCCCATCACCATGCTGTTCTATCTCCGTCATCCACACACACCCTCGAGCCAGCAGCCCCACCTGTTCGTTCATGTTTGCGAACCAGACGAGCCTGACGTTGGTGATGATGAAGGTGCCCAGGTTGCCCTGGTCGGAGGAGAGGTTCCACACGCCGTTCACGCGGCTCACGATCTCCTCCTGGGGCAGCAAACGCAGCTGCTTGTTGGAGACGACGGCGCCACGCAGCTTCAGTTCTCTGGAACACAGAGAGTCAGGGGAGTCAGCTGATTGGAACACAGGGGGAGTCAGCTGTCTGGAACACAGGGGAGTCAGCTATCTGGAACACAGCCGGGAGTCAGCTGTCTGGAACACAGCCGGGAGTCAGCTGTCTGGAGCACAGTCGGGAGTCAGCTGTCTGGAACACAGCCGGGAGTCAGCTGTCTGGAACACAGCCGGGAGTGGTTGATTGGAACACAGCCGGGAGTCAGCTGATTGGAACACAGCCGGGAGTCAGCTGATTGGAACACAGCCGAGAGTGGTTGATTGGAACACAGCCGGGAGTCAGCTGATTGGAACACAGCCGAGAGTTGGTTGATTGGAAAACAGCCAGGAGTCAGGTGATTGGAACACAGGGGGTCGGCTGTCTGGAACACAGCCGGGAGTTGGTTGATTGGAACACAGCCAGGAGTCAGGTGATTGGAACACAGGGGGTTGGCTGTCTGGAACGTTCCAGAGTCGGCTGCCATATTAATGCTGATTTCAATGATTGTTGTTTTGGGACACTGCAACAATAAAGGTGTATGTACCATGCACAATTTTTACGCTACTTCCTCAAGGAACGAGGAGGGAGCCGGAGGCAGGAAATTACTTATGACCGGATGTGGAGGGTAGACATTCGAATCGCCGACTGCATGGTATATTTAAGGATGATACCTGCAAAACGTGACGGCAAAAAGTGTACGGTGCCTTCGCCATAAACGGAGCCTAAGTATACGCGCCATTAGCTGTTCATGCGGGACCAGAGCGAGGAAAGACGGCCCGATTTGGATCGGTCGGTGTGTACCTGTAGAGCCGTGAGCTGGTGTACGCCTTGTGGACGCCGCTGACGGAGGTGAAGAGTCGCTGGCTGCCCGGCGTCAGGTTGGTGAAGATGAACTCGAAGCGGGTGTTGCCTGCCTTGGTGAGGATGTACAGCGCCTCGGTCACACCGCGCAGCTTCGAGTTCACCTGGCCAGCACCGAAGGTAACAAGGTAACAAGGCACCGTCCAGATGGCACCTGTCATCAGCGATGAACAATGAACAGCGAAGTCATCCGCGAATGAACAATAGCTCTCACAGCGACCCGATGTCATCGCCTTCCGTTCCCAAGCCTGGACTCATTGGAGATGGTTAGACCTGAGGACCATCCGTGCCGAGTGACAATCCCCAACCACAGACACTCGTCACATCAGCCTGGAGAGCCCGGCGCAGACCTTAGATCTGTACACCGTACACGTGGACGATTCCTGATCTACTGAGCCGTCCCAGCCTCCCGGTAGCCGGTAGCAACAGCAGCAGCAGCAGCGGTGCTGACGTGTTGGTGGGGTCGTTCGGTGGGTCACACCAGGCTCCGTTTACTGACCTGTTTGACGGTGGTGCTCAGCACACAGTTGTAGCCGATAGAGGCTGACGCGCGTACTCACCTGTTTGACGGTGGTGCTCAGCACACAGTTGTAGCCGATAGAGAGGCTGACACGCGTACTCACCTGTTTGACGGTGATGTTCAGCACACAGTTGTAGCCGATAGAGGCTGACACGCGTACTCACCTGTTTGACAGTGATGTTCAGCACACAGTTGTAGCCGATAGAGGCTGACGCGCGTACTCACCTGTTTGACGGTGATGTTCAGCACACAGTGGTAGCCGACCGAGAGGCTGACGCGCGAACTGACCTGTTTGACGGTGATGTTCAGCACACAGTTGTAGCCGACCGAGAGGCTGACGCGCGTACTCACCTGTTTGACGGTGGTGCTCAGCACACAGTTGTAGCCGATAGAGGCTGACACGCGTACTCACCTGTTTGACGGTGATGTTCAGCACACAGTGGTAGCCGACCGAGAGGCTGACGCGCGAACTGACCTGTTTGACGGTGATGTTCAGCACACAGTTGTAGCCGACCGAGAGGCTGACGCGCGTACTCACCTGTTTGACGGTGGTGCTCAGCACACAGTTGTAGCCGATAGAGGCTGACACGCGTACTCACCTGTTTGACAGTGATGTTCAGCACACAGTTGTAGCCGACCGAGAGGCTGACGCGCGGCATGGCGTGCGAGTGCCATATGAGGCGCAGGTTCGTCACCAGCATTCGGCCACGGTCGCCGCTGTTACCTGTCGACAACGGTGGAGATCAGGACGCTACGAAAACCACCAACACAACACCTGCACTACCTGCTCTTGAGTCACCAGAAGGCGTCCACAGAAAACGCGTGTAAAACACCAGCGGACAGAATACGGGAGACCGTGTAAAAGCGGGGTATGCGGCTCTCAGCTGGCAGGCAAAAGTGCACTGGAATAAGACGGCAACACAATATGACCCATTTGTGTATTATTTTGTGTATTGTGTATGCTTTTGTGATATTATGCACAACATCCTCCGGCTCTGAGGTTACTTCTGAGCTGGAAGATTTTACTTCTGAGAAGTAACTTCTGAGCCGGAAGATCTTATGCATAACACAAGAGCACACAATATACAAAATATAAACAAATGATTTGTGCTGCATTTTATAGATTCAAAAGTATCCACAAAGATACGATGATGATTGGGGTTTTTGGGCGCACCAACTACGTATGGTCACTTGGCGCCCATAACGAAACGGTACGACGTCCGGCGTATAGTCTACATGGCGTTCAACATTGTAGGTGCCTTCTATGACCCCCCCCCCCCCCCCCCCAGAGGTTGGTATCTGCAGTTTTAACCTGTACCGCACCTTTGGTGTCCTCCACCGAGTCAAGGGTGTCGATGAGTTTCTCCCCTGGCCTCATCTTCATCTGTGCTGGAGCGATGTCAAACCGTACCTCTCTGTCCTCCCACAGCAGCGACATGCTGCCCAATCTGGTGTGAGTGGAAGGCCTGGTGTGGACAGAGGACGGTGCCGGCTCGGTCGCTGCAGACAGGGAGAAGTACACTGAGCTGAGGTGCATACATGTTTGTCACTGTTTGTCATGAAGATGATGATGATTGTGGCATGAAATAACAAGAATGATACTGAAACAAGAAACTGCCAAAAACAAACTTGCGACTAGTTGAAATAATTGACTCAACTTAGCCCTTTTTTGTGAGCATCCCTGCACAGCCTCAGTGGTGACTGGTGGCATGAGCACACAGTCAGCGAACACTGACATATCAAACAGTATAAACAAATAGCAAAAAATAACATAGAGATAACAGCCATTTTGTTCTGTGTGGAAATGGAAAAATGCCCAATACTACCCCTAGCCAACCCTCAAACTGTAAATCATCAGGGCTGGCCAATCATGCCCATTGCAGTTGTCTTTTTGTACTTTTTATAATGATTGGTTTGCTGTGGATTGAGCAGTGACATGAACAGCATATCCTCCAGAGACCAAGTTGCTAAGTGAAACTCTCACCTTGTTCCTTTCCAACAGTATAATTTGGGCCAGCCAGACTTTCAGGCACTATGTAGGGGCTCTATTAGGGCATTGGACCATGGTCCCTGCCACATTAACAAGTATCTCACCACTTCGCTGGGTTGCTGCCTTTTTGCTTAAAAGCAAATCTGTGAATTCTCTTTCATTTGGTATACTCATACATAACTATGTTCCTGTAGTGTCTTGAATGCATTTTCTGGGCACACCATTTAAGAATGATAACATAAAACAAGACAGTTCCAATAGGTTACTGGCACACTTGTGCTTGGTAGAATCAACAGGCTTGACTTCCTCCCATCATGGCCTCAGCCCTTTGGGTCCAGATAATGGTCTGGGCTTGCTGCCACTTCATATTTTAGCTGAGATGCAAGTTTTGTGCATAAATGAGTCATTCTAGACTCCAGGACATCATGGACACGTCTAAAGTATGCACTAGGTACATAGTTCTTAGTTATAATTAAATGTCACATTAAATATATCTAGTTATATAAATTACATATGTTCAGGTGAAAAAAAATATCAGCTGAAGCACATGGCAGTAGCAAACCTGACCATTAACAGGACCTAAAGGGTTGATGCCACAACATGAGCAATTCAAGCCTGTTGATTCCACTGAACACAAGTTGGGTTACTAGGAACTAAAGCTAAGCAAGCCTCAGCACCGTACCTACAGGAGGACAATGTTTTTTTTCGTCCAGGGTGGAACCAGCTGTGGAACATGTGGAACCAGCTAACTGAAGAGGTTGTCATGAGCACCAGCGTAAACACATTAAAAAACAACTATGACCGACAACGCACAAACAGAATGAGAAGAGGCAGCCCCTAATGAGCATTCTGCTCCCTCGTCTCTTTAACCTATCTACTTGGTGTATTCTGTAGAACAAAACCACTGGCACAGAGCCTTGACAACAGTGTCACTCGCTCATGGTGTGATTCACACAAAGAATACATGCACCCTCACAGCCACAGCCTACACTTAGGCCAGAGCCAGACTACCAGACAGCATGCCAGCAACTATTTGATCTTCCTATTGTTCAGCATCCACACTAATAAGGTCTTCTGCTGGCCCAATATCCCTGAGTCAGGTCAAATAGCTTGTGGATAGCACAGCTTCCTTGGTGCTCCATCTCACATTTTAATGTCACAATGTGTTACCAAAATCCCAACACTACATATGATTAAACAAGTAAACAAAATTATATTAAAATAACAGGAATCTGGATTCCTACAGATTGAGATTGATTTGCAAAAATGTGAGATAAAGGGAAATCATGTTATAATTATGGTGCTTCTTACCTTTTCTTTCGAACAATCTTCTTTAGAATGTTTTCTTGTTGAATTATTGGTCAATATCGAGGTTAATGGTTGACGAAAAGATCGAAATTCACACACTAAACTGCCTACAACACGATAGATTGCAGTGGGCTTGTATCAGAAGGCCCGAGAATCCCGTGGTTGCCATGGTAACAAATGTATCAACTGCGCCACGCTAACTTATGTTTCCATATTTCGTAGAGAAATGCATGTGCGAACATAAAAAATGAAAATTGTGTGGCTCGAGAAAAGCGCTGGAGAAGCGGAAGGGGTTCTCTAATCTCTATCTCTTCCACCGTCGGATCGTTGTGATGATGTTTTAGGTGCTAGGGTATTTGGGCGCTACGACCGCTACGGCTACGGGCACATGCTGCCCATCCCATCCTGCGATTTATTTGACTTAGTCCGAACTCCGAACTGAGAGTTAAATCCTTCCCCACTGGGGGAAGGGACGGAGTGAACCTGGGAGGGGGACGCCGGGCGGTCCCCCTGGTGGTGACGCCCCTGGGGTTTCCGCACTTGCAGGGAGCAATATGACCCTCTGCTGTCTGAGCTGCCCATTGCCTTGACCAGACTGGTTATTGATTCGACACTGATTGAATCGATTGGAATCGTTCAATCAAAATGCATTGAATCAAAACATAATTGATTCACCACCAGATATTTTGATTCATGAATCGTGATTGAATCAAAACCCGCATCAAATCAAGGCTGATTGAATAACAAGATTTAACGATTCAAGTACACTGGTAAATTGTCCAAATACATGGAGTCCCAGTGGCTGCATTCAATTATACTGAAATAATATTGCTGTACCAATGTTTTAATGATCATATATATGCATGTTTCCATTTGTATTGATTTGCCATACATTCACCTCATATATTCAAATGTTGAATCAAACGGGAATCAATTAAAATATTTGTTTTGATTCTTTGAATCAGAATGAATCAATTCTCAAAATTGTATCCGTGAATCGAACGGTGATTGAATGATTCAGATTCCAAAATGAATCATGATTGAATCGTTAAAAAAAAAGTTGAATCAATAACCAGTCTGGCCTTGACCTATCGTTTTCAAATCCATCGATAGATCAATCGACTCGCAGCAGTCGCAAAGCAACACACCTCAATCACAGACATATATTCTCGCTGCGTCGTGTGGACTTGCACCACTGTACAAAGTACAAACACAGTATGAGCAGAAGACTCCGCGGCCTCGGAACAGGAGATGCTTCAGCCTACAACGTCCGCACTACAGCCATAGAGCGGCCCGCGCTGCAGCCATAGAACGGCCCGCGCTGCAGCCATAGAACGGTCCGCGCTGCAGCCATAGAACGGTCCACGCTGCAGCCATAGAACGGTCCGCGCTGCAGCCATAGAATGGTCCGCGCTGCAGCCATAGAACGGTCCGCGCTGCAGCCATAGAACGGTCCACGCTGCAGCCATAGAACGGTCCAGAACGGTCCGCGCTGCAGCCATAGCATGGTCCGCGCTGCAGCCATATAACGGTCCACGCTGCAGCCATAGCACGGCCCGAGCTGCGCCCACCAGAGCTGCAGAGCTGCGGCCACCACTGGCGGGAAGAGCAGCAAATTCTCCCACTGCACACGCTAAGTGTCAACTTCGCAGCAGCAGCTCTCAGTCAAATGACACAGTGTCAGCACCAGCTCCGAGTCCCTGGTGATACAGTGTCAGCACCAGCTCCGAGTCCCTGGTGACACAGTGTCATCACCAGCTCCGAGTCCCTGGTGACACAGTGCCAGCACCAGCTCCGAGTCCCTGGTGACACAGTGTCGGCACCAGCTCCGAGTCCCTGGTGACACAGTGCCAGCACCAGCTCCGAGTCCCTGGTGACACAGTGTCGGCACCAGCTCCGAGTCCCTGGTGACACAGTGCTAGCACCAGCTCCGTACCTGGTGACACAGTGTCGGCACCAGCTCCGAGTCCCTGGTGACAGTGTCAGCACCAGCTCCGAGTCCCTGGTGACACAGTGTCGGCACCAGCTCAGAGTCCCTGGTGACAGTGTCAGCACCAGCTCCGAGTCCCTGGTGATACAGTGTGCCTTGTTTGTCACCGCCGACGGAGGGGCGCCACCGGACGCCGGGGGTGACTCTCGGAGTGGCTGTGTGTGTCGCGAGACATCGGTGACATCGGTGACATCGGCGACAACGGTCGGTCGGTACACCCCGGACTGGGATCGGTCACACTTGGCAAGTCAGGTGACATCGGAATGATAAAACATCGCCACCAGCTACCACACATACCCACAAACACCGATGGCAAACGTTGCAAACGGCATCACTAGCTCTCCCAAGTTGTCGTAATTCTCGCATTCGACACTCACTGGCATTCGTTCATCGTAACATACATCACTACTCAATTTGTCATGTCAAATCAGAACGAAGCGAAAGCAATATGTACTGCAAATAGCGCACTCAACACAATTAATGTATGAATACATTACACCGACCCGCACTGGCGCTCACAAAGCGACACACTCGACCAAGATTTCCCATCCGACTTCCATACATCTTGTAATACCCATTCCCATTCATCCGTAATTCGTTCAGCAAACTCGAAGAATCTTTCTCATTCAAGTACCACACTACCGAGCATCGAGCCTGTGCACCGTTTCCATGCCGCCAGTCGCGATCACAGTCACCGTCATACAATATAGTATACGTCGCTGACTCAGCTGGGCTCCAAAGATCATTCATTGACAATTCAGTGACACCTGTCGTATGTGCGGCAGTTATCCATCGTCATCATATTCATATGGTATCTCATTCGTCGTTTTCAGCTATGAAGTGCACGCAGGCATACTGCATCGAGGACAGGCACCTCCAGCGACTCCAGGACAGGCACCTCCAGCGACTCCAGGACAGGCACCTCCAGCGACTCCAGGACAGACACCTCCAGCGACTCCAGGACAGGCACCTCCAGCGACTCCAGGACAGGCACCTCCAGCGACTCCAGGACAGGCACCTCCAGCGACTCCAGGACAGGCACCTCCAGCGACTCCAGGACAGGCACCTCCAGCGACTCCTGGACAGGCACCTCCAGCGACTCCAGGACAGGCACCTCCAGCGACTCCAGGACAGGCACCTCCAGCGACTCCAGGACAGGCACCTCCAGCGACTCCTGGACAGGCACCTCCAGCGACTCCAGGACAGGCACCTCCAGCGACTCCAGGACAGGCACCTCCAGCGACTCCAGGACAGGCACCTCCAAACAGGTTCCATCGAGTACTGTACTGAATTCTAAAGGACACTGGCCACTACACCGTGCACATTTCCAATGCTTTCCATTCGCCTGCACCTCCTTCCCCGTGCGCAACGTCCAACCACATTCAGTGTCATCCAGTTCCAGGGCTCAGTCATAGTTCATCCATTGAAATCAGACTCCTTCATACATGACTCTCGAGGTCTCATACTTCGTTCAATTTATGCTGAAATAAAATGGTTACCAACCTTAATTTTACCGCTCATTACTGTAAATACTTCTGCTGCAATATTAGTCGGTAATTATACCCTGGATTCTTGTAGCATTCGTTTATCTTCTCCAGCGATTCTTGGTCTTCCCACCTCCGCTTCAACCGTCTTTGGCTCCCAATGTTCTCCGCTCCTTAAAGGGACTGTCCCACCTTAACATATTTGAGTTGAGATAGTCATGTTGTTGGATTTGCATTGCAATATAGGAGGGTAGCAGTTAAAACAACCACATAGGTCTAATTGAAAAGAAATTCGAGCTTGGACTTGACAATTGTAACGAATAAACCCTACGTGTATTTGAATAGGGGTCTAAAGCCGATGCCGTCGTCTCTCTTTACCAAATGGTGATAGTCGACTTGTTTTAAGTCGAACCTGGGAGATAT
This sequence comes from Chirona hameri, assembly GCA_036785665.1. Taxonomy (NCBI): domain Eukaryota; kingdom Metazoa; phylum Arthropoda; class Thecostraca; order Balanomorpha; family Balanidae; genus Chirona; species Chirona hameri. The sequence goes on along the minus strand of JAXIVJ010001609.1, from coordinate 63,939 downwards.
TTGCTACGTTTCAATGGTTTGCTAATTGGGTTGTTTTGTATTCAAAGCGCCAGAATTGGCTCGAAATAATTGTGCCATAATTTGGCAGCGTAAAGGATTTCTGTGTAGCTCTCTAGAGCTCAATATGACGTCATCAACACAAATATTAAAACCTAACTTTTTATGAAATTGAGCACTGTTTTCCAGAAGCAAATGTCAAAATCGTGTTCGGCAGCAATTACTTCATATTTTGCACCACAAGCGGCGTACATTTAACAGCTTTTGGGAAGGTGGGACAGTCCCTTTAACACCCACTTTTCCCGGCGGTTCCCGCCAACCGATCGGAACGATTCCGCAGAGTTCTGGCCGGTTCCCGCGTCTCCTCCCCCCGCCTCCTTCCAGAACACAGGAGCAGCCAGCCCCAGCTGCAGAGCTCTGTATCTACCCTCAGCTCGCTCAGTGCCTTCTCCCGACGCACATGAGCACCCAGTCCAAGTCTCTCCACTGCGCGAGCGACAGCCGGTGCCAGACACTCTCTCCCTCTGCCTCTGCATCCTCTCTCCCGTCCTCTCCCCAGCTGTGTCAGCCGCCGCTACCCTGACGCCCTGGCGCCGGCGGCCTCCATCACAGCCCAGTTCTCGGCCAGACGGACCAGCATCTCGTCCTCGGTCGAGCCAGCTGCCTCCCGCCGGACCCGCCCGTGCGCCGCCTGCCGGACACAGACACAAGCTTTAGTACCGGTAGCAGTGACCAGGGCTACGCTGGTGTTCGTACGAAAACATCATGTCACGATTGAAAACACGCATAATTATCGAGGCCACTATAACATCTTAGCAACAGTTCATACTTAAGTTAAAGGGAAAGATCACCTTTAACATGGGGTTTTAACTGAGATAGCAGATTTGTAGAGCAGATCGAAAAATGGATTGTGTGAAAAAATTAGCTCCCTACGCTAAGTAATTTCGACACAGGACTGGTGGCCCCTTTTAGAAGACGATGTTTCGTGCCCCGATCGGGGCACGCAACTTGTTTCGGGTCCTCACAACGGTTGTTTACGTTACAAGCAGCCTGCGTATATATGCCTGAAGTCCGTCGTTATTGTGTGCAATAGCTTCCATATCCAAGCTAACATATGTATGACGTCATAATTGTCATGAAGTTTTTATGGCCATGAGGGAGAACAGAGAAACATGACCATTTTTCGCCGGATATCCATCTATCGTCCAAACAAATGCCATATTCGTTTTTTCAGCTCCAAATACCCCGTATAGCCAAATTTCAAGACAACTTTCAAGGTGACCTATTCCCTTTAAAATAAATGATGGTATCTTACATTTTCAAACGTTTTGTTACATGCAAGGCTCAAGCATCGTGAAACAAGGAAAACTTTCCTGTGTAGCCTCTAGCTAATACACCTCTGAAAAAGTTCACCCTATTGCACGGTCCTGTGAAAAATCATCACCAAGTTAACCATTGCCTCGTACTTTACCTCAGGCAAACTCCATTCCAGCCCGCCCCAAACTGCCCTCTCCTCCTGTCAACCTTAAACAGTACTGGAACCCGGAACTACTGGGCACATCCCAACTCACGTGTTTGCGGTGTTTCTTCTGCGCGCTGTCTGCCGCCACCGTCTGCTGCTGGGCCGGGGTCTGCTCTCTTCTGCTGGCTCCTCCCGCAGCTGCCACCGCCACAGGCGCAGGCTGCTGGTTCTGCTGGTTCACTGCTGGAGCCGGCTGGGTCAGCACGGGCTGCTGCTGCTGCTGCATCTGCTGCATCTGCTGCTGTACCTGTTGCAGTATCTGCTGCTGCTGCTGCGGGTTTGGCACAAACTGCTGCTGCTGTTGCTGCTGGTTTGGCACAAACTGCTGCTGCTGCTGCTGCTGGTTTGGCACAAACTGCTGTTGCTGCATTGGCTGTTGTCCAACTGATTGTTGTCCAACTGGCTGTTGTTGAACGATTGACTGTTGTACTCCAATAGGTTGTTGACCTGCCAGTGGCTGTTGACCTGCCAATGGCTGTTGACCTGCCAATGGCTGTTGACCTGCCAGTGGCTGTTGCACTCCTACTGGTTGCTGTTGTCCTTCCAATGGCTGTTGTCCTACCAATGGCTGTTGCACTACCAATGGCTGTTGTCCTGCCAATGGCTGTTGACCTGTCAATGGCTGTTGTCCTGCCAATGGCTGTTGTCCTGCCAATGGCTGTTGTCCTACCAATGGCTGTTGCACTACCAATAGCTGTTGTCCTGCCAATGGCTGTTGACCTGCCAATGGCTGCTGACCTGTCAATGGCTGTTGTCCTACTGGTTGCTGTTGTCCTGCCAATGGCTGTTGCCCTACCAATGGCTGTTGCACTACCAATGGCTGTTGACCTGTCAATGGCTGTTGTCCTACCAATGGCTGTTGTCCTACCAATGGCTGTTGTCCTGTCAATGGCTGTTGACCTGCCAATGGCTGTTGACCTGCCAATGGCTGTTGTACTACTACTGGTTGCTGTTGTACTACTACTGGTTGCTGTTGTCCTACCAATGGCTGTTGTCCTACCAATGGCTGTTGACCTGTAAGTGGCTGCTGTCCTGCCAATGGCTGTTGACCTGCAAGTGGCTGTTGACCTGCCAATGGCTGCTGGACTCCTCCAACCGCGGCCGACTCCGGCTGTGCCCTCTTCTGCGCGTCCATCTCCTGCTCCGATCTCTGCTGCTTCATCTCCTTCAGCAGCTCCTTCTGCTCCTGCAGCAGCTCCTTCTGCTCCTTGTGCGTCTCTTGCAGCTTCTGCAGCACCGCCTCCTGCTTCAGCTCCAGATCCTTGGCCTGCGGGTCCTCCGGCCGGAGCGCGTCATCGCGCTGCCGTTCTTCCTCCTCCTTACGCAGTGCTCCAACGTCCAAACCTTCACCAGCGCCGCCATCAGAGCCACGCGTCTCCGCTTCGCCACCCGCGTCAGCGGCATCACCAACATCGGCTTCAGCGTCGGCTGGAGCATCGTCTTCAGCGCCGCCGTCCTGCTTCGAGCCGCTGCGGTGTTTCGACTTACGGCTGCTGGATTTCTTCTTACCTCCGCTGGCCGCGGCAGCTCCGTCGGCGCCGTCGTCCGTTTTCTCGCCGCTCGTCTTGTGTTTCTTCCCGGCGGCTTTCTCGTCGTCGCCTGGCTTCGTGTCGCCGTCGGCAGCGGTCTTTTCGGCGGCGTCTGCCGGTGTTTTTTTGTCGTCTTGAGGCGGCTCCGGTATGACAGGCTCTTTCCTCGCCTCTTCCTTCGGTGCGGCCTTCTTCACCTCTTCCTCCCGCACATCGCCGCCGCCGCCGCCGCCATCGCCCGGAGGTTTATCTGCTGCTAAATCTGAAATAATATATTGATATTTAAATAACAACAGATGCAAACCAATACAGCCAGCCAGCCAGCCAACACACGTCCCGACATGTCACGAGCCAGCCAACACACGGAGCTGTGGTGACGTAACCGCATTTTTCTGCGAAAATATTTTCTGCATTCTCATACTCTGCTCCTGTCTGCTCCAAATGCGGTCACATTCCAATGTAACCGCATGCCAAAATTGGCCTACCAGCTGAAATAACGTAAGCTGATACAAATGTCAGACATATTTTCTATCAGAGGCATGCACAGAGGGTTTCACAGATTGCAAACACTCTACTTATATACAAAAATCAGAGTATAACCATGAATCGTGACCAAAACAAGTGAGCAACCAACCCGACTCCCGCGCCGTCGCAAAAGCCAAACATTCAGCAAACAATCAGCAGTAACCACCCTAAGTGACCCGGCAAACGACAGTTCACCCACCACAGACACCCCCCCCGTCACCACTGACCTTTCCTATCGGTGACATTGCTGAGTCCGGGCACCAGGGCGGCGGCGGCGGCGGCGGGGCTGAGAAGGATGGGCGGCGCCGTCACCGCCGGCATCAGCACCGGCACCGGCGCCTGCGCCAGCTTGTCCACGGCGTACAGGTTCATGTAGGTGCCGCAGACCAGCAGCACGATGCCCAGCACAAACGACAACTGACGAAGGACGGAATCACGTCAAACGAGGGTCCCCGGGCTAGGAGAGCAGAGCAGGACAGGAAAGTCTCCTGACCATCGCTCCAAATTATGCAGCAAAACAACGATCCTGCACCTCCTGAACCACTCCTGACTACTCCTGAACTACTCCCGAACGTTTGGTCTATTCGACGTCACAGGGTAGATCTGTCAGGTTGGCATCTACAAGCCGGGGTGGAGGATACTACAAGTGGACGCAGATAAAGAGCTGAAGGCTCACTGGCTGCACAGCACTGAGAGCTGACAGAGCATAGCAGGAACAGAGCACAGCAGGAACAGCACACACTGAACGTGGGAAGTATTGCCAGCGCCCAGTGATAGCTTCACCTTACACAAACTAAACTAACAACACACTCGTATGCATGCAAATACCCCAATCTTTTTCAAGAAAATATCTCCGTCCCTCCAATCATCCCCAGACTGAGACCCACGATCACAGTACCGCCATCCTCTCCAGGTCCACCCTCACCTGTGCGGCCATCTTCTCCAGGTTGCTTCTGGACGTGTTCTTGATAAACATGACGGAGGGGAACAGGATGGCGATCGCCGTGCCCATCGTGGAGCCGAGCAGCCCCAGAACCACCTCTGTAACGGCAGGAGAGGGCGTCAGAGCAGCCGGCAGGGGTCGCTACCCCGCGCTGCAGGAGTCGCTACCCCGCGCTGCCAGTCGGTCGCTACCCCGCGCTGCCAGGAGTCGCTACCCCGCGCAGCCAGGAGTCGCTACCCCGCGCTGCCAGGGGTCGCTACCCCGCGCTGCAGGAGTCGCTACCCCGCGCTGCAGGAGTCGCTACCCCGCGCTGCCAGGAGTCGCTACCCCGCGCTGCCAGGAGTCAGTCGCTACCCCGCGCTGCCAGGAGTCGGTCGCTACCCCGCGCTGCCAGGAGTCGGTCGCTACCCCGCGCTGCCAGGAGTCAGTCGCTACCCCGCGCTGCCAGGAGTCGCTACCCCGCGCTGCCAGGGGTCGCTACCCCGCGCTGCAGGAGTCGCTACCCCGCGCTGCAGGGGTCGCTACCCCGCGCTGCAGGAGTCGCTACCCCGCGCTGCCAGGAGTCAGTCGCTACCCCGCGCTGCCAGGAGTCGCTACTCCGCGCTGCCAGGAGTCGCTACCCCGCGCTGCCAGGAGTCGGTCGCTACCCCGCGCTGCCAGGGGTCGCTACCCCGCGCTGCAGGAGTCGCTACCCCGCGCTGCAGGAGTCGCTACCCCGCGCTGCCAGGAGTCGCTACCCCGCGCTGCCAGGAGTCGCTACTCCGCGCTGCCAGGAGTCGCCACCCCGCGCTGCCAGGAGTCGCCACCCCGCGCTGCCAGGAGTCGGTCGCTACCCCGCGCTGCCAGGAGTCGCTACCCCGCGCTGCCAGGAGTCGCTACCCCGCGCTGCCAGGAGTCGCTACCCCGCGCTGCAGGAGTCGCTACCCCGCGCTGTCAGGAGTCGCTACCCCGCGCTACCAGGAGTCGCTACCCCGCGCTACCAGGAGTCGCTACCCCGCGCTGCCAGGAGTCGCTACCCCGCGCTGCCAGGAGTCGCTACCCCACGCTGCTAGTCGGTCGCTACCCCGCGCTGCCAGGAGTCGCTACCCCGCGCTGTCAGGGGTCGCTACCCCGCGCTGCAGGAGTCGCTACCCCGCGCTGCCAGGAGTCGCTACCCCGCGCTGCCAGGAGTCGCTACCCCGCGCTGCCAGGAGTCAGTCGCTACCCCGCGCTGCCAGGAGTCGGTCGCTACCCCGCGCTGCCAGGAGTCAGTCGCTACCCCGCGCTGCCAGGAGTCGCTACCCCGCGCTGCCAGGGGTCGCTACCCCGCGCTGCCAGGGGTCGCTACCCCGCGCTGCAGGGGTCGCTACCCCGCGCTGCAGGAGTCGCTACCCCGCGCTGTCAGGAGTCGCTACCCCGCGCTGCCAGGAGTCAGTCGCTACCCCGCGCTGCCAGGAGTCGCTACTCCGCGCTGCCAGGAGTCGCTACCCCGCGCTGCCAGGAGTCGCTACCCCGCGCTGCCAAGAGTCGGTCGCTACCCCGCGCTGCCAGGAGTCGCTACCCCGCGCTGCCAGGGGTCGCTAACCCGCGCTGCAGGAGTCGCTACCCCGCGCTGCAGGAGTCGCTACCCCGCGCTGCCAGGAGTCGCTACCCCGCGCTGCCAGGAGTCAGTCGCTACCCCGCGCTGCCAGGAGTCGGTCGCTACCCCGCGCTGCCAGGAGTCAGTCGCTACCCCGCGCTGCCAGGGGTCGCTACCCCGCGCTGCAGGAGTCGCTACCCCGCGCTGCAGGAGTCGCTACCCCGCGCTGCCAGGAGTCGCTACCCCGCGCTGCAGGAGTCGCTACCCCGCGCTGCCAGGAGTCGCTACCCCGCGCTGCCAGGAGTCGCTACCCCGCGCTGTCAGTCGGTCGCTACCCCGCGCTGCCAGGAGTCGCTACCCCGCGCTGCCAGGAGTCGCTACCCCGCGCTGCCAGGGGTCGCTACCCCGCGCTGCAGGAGTCTCTACCCCGCGCTGCAGGAGTCGCTACCCCGCGCTGCAGGAGTCGCTACCCCGCGCTGCCAGGAGTCGCTAACCCGCGCTGCCAGGAGTCAGTCGCTACCCCGCGCTGCCAGGAGTCGGTCGCTACCCCGCACTGCCAGGAGTCCGTCGCTACCCCGCGCGGCCAGGAGTCGCTACCCCGCGCTGTCAGGGGTCGCTACCCCGCGCTGCAGGAGTCGCTAACCCGCGCTGCAGGGGTCGCTACCCCGCGCTGCAGGAGTCGCTACCCCGCGCTGCCAGGAGTCGCTACCCCGCGCTGCCAGGAGTCAGTCGCTACCCCCGCGCTGCCAGGAGTCGCTACTCCGCTCTGCCAGGAGTCGCTACCCCGCGCTGCCAGGAGTCGGTCGCTACCCCGCGCTGCCAGGAGTCGCTACCCCGCGCTGCCAGGAGTCGCTACCCCGCGCTGCCAGGGGTCGCTACCCCGCGCTGCAGGAGTCGCTACCCCGCGCTGCAGGAGTCGCTACCCCGCGCTGCCAGGAGTCGCTACCCCGCGCTGCCAGGAGTCAGTCGCTACCCCGCGCTGCCAGGAGTCGGTCGCTACCCCGTGCTGCCAGGAGTCAGTCGCTACCCCGCGCTGCCAGGAGTCGCTACCCCGCGCTGCCAGGGGTCGCTACCCCGCGCTGCAGGAGTCGCTACCCCGCGCTGCCAGGGGTCGCTACCCCGCGCTGCAGGAGTCGCTACCCCGCGCTGCCAGGAGTCGCCACCCCGCGCTGCCAGGAGTCGCTACCCCGCGCTGCCAGGAGTCGCTACCCCGCGCTGCCAGGAGTCGCTACCCCGCGCTGCCAGGAGTCGCTACCCCGCGCTGCCAGGAGTCGGTCGCTACCCCGCGCTGCCAGGAGTCGGTCGCTACCCCGCGCTGCCAGGAGTCGCTACCCCGCCCTGCCAGGAGTCGCTACCCCGCGCTGCAGGAGTCGCTACCCCGCGCTGCCAGGAGTCGCTACCCCGCGCTGCCAAAAGTCGCTACTCGCCGCACAGCGCTGTGGCAGCGATACAAGCGAGCATCGGAAGTATTCGTTTGCGTATAATGCGACAAATAGCCAATATATTACTTTAATTGTATTTTTCTCAATTATATGGTTGTTAAATATGGACGCAGTGTTCACAATAAAACAAGCATACAGTTTAACAAGTCGCAATATAAATGAAGGCATAGACGTAATCTTACTCACGCGCGTAATCTCACTCACGCGCCATACCAAACGCCCCTTGATCGGAATCAAGGGGAAATGTCATCATGAAATGATAACCTTTTGTGTGGAGGACCCAAAACAGATCCATAAACCTCATCGATGACGTGTAAATCAACTTAAACTTGCTGCGCGTGCGGCCAATACGCCGCGACAAGCGCATAATGCTTCCGTAATCATACAACAAGCTTTTGTCGATTTTTACGTACCGATGCTGGGTATGACGATACCGATGCACATAGCCGCCACCAGGATACAGAAGGTGATGCACTTGAAGCGCAGCTCCGGTATATGGTTCTGCGGTAGCTCCAGACTGGAGCCCGGCTGGAACACGGCGGCGCAGCTCATACGTCAGGGCTGGGCGGGTCGGACCGATCAAGTCCGGTCAGTTCCAGCCATATCAGGCTGGTCAGGTCAGGTCAAGTTCGGGGCAGGTGAGCGGAGATCACATACAGTTGTGTCTTTAATACCAGGCCCAATTTACGAAGCATCTGCAGTATTGTGTCTTCTAAGCAGAGCTGAATGTGTACCAGTATAACGCCCCGGCTGGTGTTTCCAAAGAGCTGTAGTATATCGACCGTATGCTAAGATGGATTTTGTTCACTATACATAGACAATTTATTTTAGATAAAACTTCCTTTTAGCCCAAAGACAAAAGACAGGAAACGACACGTAAGAGTGACAGAGTCTAGTTACTGCTTAGGTACAAATAATGACATAAATGAGCGTTAGTGTCACAGCGTCACAGCAATGGTACCACCGTCACACTCCAACCGCTCGGTCCCACTCCAGGCTAATCAGTGTCCGCTGCAGTGGAGGTCCAAGCAGCCTGGGGATACTCCGATCCAAAGCGTTCCTCTCGTCCTAACCATCATTGTCCCACCGTCCAACAGCCACGTTACCGTAACGGCGGCCGGACGAGGGGGGGGGGGGGGGGGGCAGAGGTAAGAGCTGTCGGACCGCCACCATGCCGTCCGACAGCTCTCCCCTCCTGCCTGTCAACACCGCCACCATGCGGTCCGACAGCTCTCCCCTCCCTCGTCCCTGTCAACACCGTCACCATGCAGTCCGACAGCTCACCTCTCCCCCGTCCCTGTCAACACTGCCACCATCCGGTCCGACAGCTCTCCCCTCCTCCGTCAACACCGTCACCATGCGGTCCGACAGCTCTCCCCTCCCCGTCCCTGTCAACACCGCCACCATGCGGTCCGACAGCTCTCCCCTCCTCCCTGTCAACACCGCCACCATGCGGTCCGACAGCTCTCCCCTCCCCTCCCCCGTCCCTGTCAACACCGTTACCATGCGGTCCGACAGCTCTCCTCTCCCCCGTCCCTGTCAACACCGCCACCATGCGGTCCGACAGCTCCCCCCTCCCCGTCCTTGTCAACACCGCCACCATGCGGTCCGACAGCTATCCCCGTGCCTGTCAACACCGCCACCATGCGGTCCGACAGCTCTCCCCTCCCCCGTCAACACCGCCACCATGCGGTCCGACAGCTCTCCCCTCCCCCGTCCCTGTCAACACCGCCACCATGCGGTCCGACAGCTCCCCTCCCCGTCCCTGTCAACACCTCCACCATGCGGTCCGACAGCTCTCCCCTCCCCCGTCCCTGTCAACACCGCCACCATGCGGTCTGACAGCTCTCCCCTCCCCGTCCTTGTCAACACCGCCACCATGCGGTCCGACAGCTCTCACCTCCCCCGTCCCTGTCAACACCGCCACCATGCGGTCCGACAGCTCTCCCCTCCCCATCCCTGTCAACACCGCCACCATGCGGTCCGACAGCTCTCCCCTCCCCGTCCCTGTCAACACCGCCACCATGCGGTCCGACAGCTCTCCCCTCCCCCGTCCCTGTCAACACCGCCACCATGCGGTCCGACAGCTCTCCCCTCCCCCGTCCCTGTCAACATCGCCACCATGCGGTCCGACAGCTCTCCCCTCCCCCGTCCCTGTCAACACCGCCACCATGCGGTCCGACAGCTCTCCCCTCTCCCGTCCCTGTCAACACCGCCACCATGCGGTCCGACAGCTCTCCCCTCCCCGTCCCTGTCAACACCGCCACCATGCGGTCCGACAGCTCTCCCCTCCCCCGTCAACACCGCCACCATGCGGTCCGATAGCTCTCCCCTCCCCGTCCCTGTCAACACCGCCACCATGCGGTCGGACAGCTCTCCCCTCCCCCGTCCCTGTCAACACCGCCACCATGCGGTCCGACAGCTCTCCCCTCCCCCATCCCTGTCAACACCGTCACCATGCGGCCCGACAGCTCTCACCTCCCCCGTCCCTGTCAACACCGCCACCATGCGGTCCGACAGCTCTCCCCTCCCCACATCCCTGCCAACACCGCCACCATGCGGTCCGACAGCTCTCCCCTCCCTGTCCCTGTCAACACCGCCACCATGCGGTCCGACAGCTCTCCCCTCCCCCGTCCCTGTCAACACCGCCACCATGCGGTCCGACAGCTCTCCCCCCCGTCCCTGTCAACACCGTCACCATGCGGTCCGACAGCTCTCCCCTCTCCCCTCCCCCGTCAACACCGCCACCATGCGGTCCGACAGCTCTCCCCTCCCCGTCCCTGTCAACACCACCACCATGCGGTTCGACAGCTCTCCCCTCCCCCGTCCCTGTCAACACCGCCACCATGCGGTCCGACAGCTCTCCCCTCCCCCGTCCCTGTCAACACCGCCACCATGCGGTCCGACAGCTCTCCCCTTCCCCGTCAACACCGCCACCATGCGGTCCGACAGCTCTCCCCTCCCCCGTCCCTGTCAACACTGCCACCATCCGGTCCGACAGCTCTCCCCTCCCCGTCCCTGTCAACACCGTCACCATGCGGTCCGACAGCTCTCCCCTCCCCGTCCCCTACTCCGTCAACACCGCCACCATGCGGTCCGACAGCTCTCTCCCCTCCCCCGTCCCTGTCAACACCGCCACCATGCGGTCCGACAGCTCTCCCCTCCCCAGTCGATGTCAACACCGCCACCATGCGGTCCGACAGCTCTCCCCTCCCCGTCCCTGTCAACACCGCCACCATGCAGTCCGACAGCTCTCCCCTCCTCCATCCCTGTCAACACCGCCACCATGCGGTCCGACAGCTCTCCCCTCCCCGTCCCTGTCAACACCGCCACCATGCGGTCCGACAGCTCTCCCCTCCCCGTCCCTGTCAACACCGCCACCATGCGGTCCGACAGCTCTCCCCTCCCCCTCCCCTGTCAACACCGCCACCATGCGGTCCGACAGCTCACCCCTCCCCCGTCAACACCGCCACCATGCGGTCCGACAGCTCTCCCCTCCCCCGTCCCTGTCAACACCGCCACCATGCGGTCCGACAGCTATCCCCTCCCCCGTCCCTGTCAACACCGCCACCATGCGGTCCGACAGCTCTCCCCTCCCCCGTCCCTGTCAACACCGCCACCATACGGTCCGACAGCTCTCCCCTCCCCGTCCCCGTCAACACCGCCACCATGCGGTCCGACAGCTCTCCCCTCCCCGTCAACACTGCCACCATCCGGTCCGACAGCTCTCCCCTCCCCGTCCCTGTCAACACCGTCACCATGCGGTCCGACAGCTCTCCCCTCCCCGTTCCCTACCCCGTCAACACCGCCACCATGCGGTCCGACAGCTCTCTCCCCTCCCCCGTCCCTGTCAACACCGTCACCATGCGGTCCGACAGCTCTCCCCTCCCCGTCCCTGTCAACACCGTCACCATGCGGTCCGACAGCTCTCCCCTCCCCGTCCCTGTCAACACCGCCACCATGCGGTCCGACAGCTCTCCCCTCCCCCGTCCCTGTCAACACCGCCACCATGCGGTCCGACAGCTCTCCCCTCCCCCTCCCCCGTCAACACCGCCACCATGCGGTCCGACAGCTCTCCCCTCCCCCTCCCCCGTCAACACCGCCACCATGCGGTCCGACAGCTCTCCCCTCCCCCGTCCCTGTCAACACCGTCACCATGCGGTCCGACAGCTCACCCCTCCCCCGTCCCTGTCAACACCGCCACCATGCGGTCCGACAGCTCTCCCCTCCCCCGTCAACACTGCCACCATGCAGTCCGACAGCTCTCCCCTCCCCCCGTCCCTGTCAACACCGCCACCATGCGGTCCGACAGCTCTCCCCTCCCCGTCCCTGTCAAAACCGCCACCATGCGGTCCGACAGTTCTCCCCTCCCCCGTCCCTGTCAACACCGCCACCATGCGGTCCAACAGCTCTCCCCTCCCCTCCCCCGTCAACACCGCCACCATGCGGTCCGACAGCTCCCCCCTCCCCCGTCCCTGTCAACACCGCCACCATGCGGTCTGACAGCTCTCCCCTCCCCGTCCCTGTCAACACCGCCACCATGCGGTCCGACAGCTCTCCCCTCCCCAGTCCATGTCAACACCGCCACCATGCGGTCCGACAGCTCTCCCCTCCCCGTCCCTGTCAACACCGCCACCATGCAGTCCGACAGCTCTCCCCTCCCCCATCCCTGTCAACACCGCCACCATGCGGTCCACACAGCTCTCCCCTCCCCGTCCCTGTCAACACCGCCACCATGCGGTCCGACAGCTCTCCCCTCCCCGTCCCTGTCAACACCGCCACCATGCGGTCCGACAGCTCTCCCCTCCCCCTCCCCTGTCAACACCGCCACCATGCGGTCCGACAGCTCACCCCTCCCCCGTCAAAACCGCTACCATGCGGTCCGACAGCTCTCCCCTCCCCTCCCCCGTCCCTGTCAACACCGCCACCATGCGGTCCGACAGCTCTCCCCTCCCCCGTCAACACCGCCACCATGCGGTCCGACAGCTCTCCCCTCCCCCGTCCCTGTCAACACCGCCACCATGCGGTCCGACAGCTCTCCCCTCCCCGTCCCCGTCAACACCGCCACCATGCGGTCCGACAGCTCTCCCCTCCCCCGTCCCTGTAAACACTGCCACCATCCGGTCCGACAGCTCTCCCCTCCCCGTCCCTGTCAACACCGTCACCATGCGGTCCGACAGCTCTCCCCTCCCCGTCCCCTACTCCGTCAACACCGCCACCATGGGGTCCGACAGCTCTCTCCCCTCCCCCGTCCCTGTCAACACCGCCACCATGCGGTCCGACAGCTCTCCCCTCCCCAGTCCATGTCAACACCGCCACCATGCGGTCCGACAGCTCTCCCCTCCCCGTCCCTGTCAACACCGCCACCATGCAGTCCGACAGCTCTCCCCTCCCCATCCCTGTCAACACCGCCACCATGCGGTCCGACAGCTCTCCCCTCTCCGTCCCTGTCAACACCGCCACCATGCGGTCCGACAGCTCTCCCCTCCCCGTCCCTGTCAACACCGCCACCATGCGGTCCGACAGCTCTCCCCTCCCCCTCCCCTGTCAACACCGCCACCATGCGGTCCGACAGCTCACCCCTCCCCCGTCAACACCGCCACCATGCGGTCCGACAGCTCTCCCCTCCCCTCCCCCGTCCCTGTCAACACCGCCACCATGCGGTCCGACAGCTCTCCCCTCCCCCGTCCCTGTCAACACCGCCACCATGCGGTCCGACAGCTCTCCCCTCCCCGTCCCCGTCAACACCGCCACCATGCGGTCCGACAGCTCTCCCCTCCCCCGTCCCTGTCAACACTGCCACCATCCGGTCCGACAGCTCTCCCCTCCCCGTCCCTGTCAACACCGTCACCATGCGGTCCGACAGTTCTCCCCTCCCCGTCCCCTACCCCGTCAACACCGCCACCATGCGGTCCGACAGCTCTCTCCCCTCCCCCGTCCCTGTCAACACCGTCACCATGCGGTCCGACAGCTCTCCCCTCCCCGTCCCTGTCAACACCGTCACCATGCGGTCGGACAGCTCTCCCCTCCCCCGTCCCTGTCAACACCGCCACAATGCGGTCCGACAGCTCTCCCCTCCCCCGTCCCTGTCAACACCGCCACCATGCGGTCCGACAGCTCTCCCCTCCCCCGTCCCTGTCAACACCGCCACCATGCGGTCCGACAGCTCTCCCCTCCCCGTCCCCGTCAACACCGCCACCATGCGGTCCGACAGCTCTCCCCTCCCCCGTCCCTGTCAACACTGCCACCATCCGGTCCGACAGCTCTCCCCTCCCCGTCCCTGTCAACACCGTCACCATGCGGTCCGACAGTTCTCCCCTCCCCGTCCCCTACCCCGTCAACACCGCCACCATGCGGTCCGACAGCTCTCTCCCCTCCCCCGTCCCTGTCAACACCGTCACCATGCGGTCCGACAGTTCTCCCCTCCCCGTCCCTGTCAACACCGTCACCATGCGGTCCGACAGCTCTCCCCTCCCCCGTCCCTGTCAACACCGCCACCAGCGGTCCGACAGCTCTCCCCTCCCCGTCCCTGTCAACACGGCCACCATGCGGTCCGACAGCTCACCCCTCCCCCGTCCCTGTCAACACCGCCACCATGCGGTCCGACAGCTCTCCCCTTCCCCGTCCCTGTCAACACCGCCACCATGCGGTCCGACAGCTCTCCCCTCCCCCGTCCCTGTCAACACCGCCACCATGCAGTCCGACAGCTCTCCCCTCCCCCATCCCTGTCAACACCGCCACCATGCGGTCCGACAGCTCTCCCCTCCCCGTCCCCGTCAACACCGCCACCATGCGTTCCGACAGCTCTCCCCTCCCCCGTCCCTGTCAACACCGCCACCATGCGATCCGACAGCTCACAATCACAACTAGTTTAGATGGCGGTTAAGGCGAGCCACAGGGGGAGGGGAGGGGGGGGGGGGTGACTGAGCTGGCATGCGTCCCCCGAGACACGCACACTTCCAGCCCCGACCCCCCCACCCCCCTATCGGCGTGTTAATGAATGGTACACAGGGGGGTGGGGGGTCACAGTGCAGCGGATGTTCACACCCAGGACGACAGAATAGGTGCGGTGCAGTCGAACTAGACAAGTGTGACATGAAAATATAGCCCATTACATAGGCTGGAGATCTGACAGGATACAGTCTTGGCCGGTAAAAATGCAACACAAACGTTTACACTAGAGGAATATTACTCAGTGACAAATGAACACAAACTGTGTTAAAAACATCTAACACAACGATCATACGACGGCTTGGTTCATCCCGTTCAGAACCTGTTGCAAAAAGGACGATATTTCTAACATCAATGATTCTCAGATGCAATATTCACAAAGCATACGTATTCATTCTTGGTTTGATAACAAGTGAGGAGCCATGTCTGAACCACCCACTGTTCAGCCGCGTAAACCAATCCAGCAATCAACCGACACGATCAATATAAACACGGTGACTGCTGCTGCGCTGAACCAGCAGCGTAATGATCAAGTCACGGCACGGCACGGTACGGCACGGCACGGCACGGCACGGCACGGCACGGCACGGCACGGGAGACAAACGTAACAGCCGCGCCATTACACTGACCCGTCTGAAGAGGAGAGAGTTGACGGAGACCCGACACGGGTACACCACCAGCGGGAAGCCCAGCGCGATCGACATGACGAAGCCGATGTTGATCCACCTCGTCACCGGAGACGGTGCCAGGTGAACCAGGATGTTACCTGCGACAGTCAGGTCAGGTCAGGTCAAGAAAGGTAAGAAAATGCCAGGTCAGGTCAGGTTAACCAGAAACAGAGTCAGGTGAACCAGGATGTTCCCTGCGGTAGTCAGGTCAGGTCAGGTCAGGGCAGGTCAAGTTGTGACGGGTAAGGTTCACTAGAGACAGTACCAGGTGAACCAGGATGTACGACAGCTCAGGTCAGCCATCAGGTCAGATTCAACAGAGACGGAGCTGGTTACACCAACATGTTACTTGCGGCAGTCAGGTCAGGTCAGGTCAAACCAGGGCAGGTCAGGTAGATCAGGGTAGGTCAGGGTAGGTCAGGGTAGGTCGGGGTAGGTCAGGGTAGGTCAGGGTAGGTCAGGGTAGGTCAGGTCAAATCAGGTCAGGTCAGGTAGGTCAGGGTAGGTCAGGGTAGGTCAGGGTAGGTCAGGTCAAATCAGGTCAGGTCAGGTAGGTCAGGGTAGGTCAGGTCAGGTCAGGTCAGGTCAGGTCAGGTAGGTCGGGGTAGGTTAGGGTATGTCAGGGTAGGTCAGGGTAGGTCAGGTCAAATCAGGTCAGGTCAGGTAGGTCAGGGTAGGTCAGGGTAGGTCAGGGTAGGTCATGGTAGGTCAGGTCAAATCAGGTGAGGTCAGGTAGGTCAGGGTAGGTCAGGGTAGGTTAGGGTAGGTCAGGGTAGGTCAGGGTAGGTCAGGGTAAGTCAGGGTAAGTCAGGGTAAGTCAGAGTAGGTCAGGGTAGGTCAGGGTAGGTCAAGGTAGGTTATGGTAGGGCAGGGTAGGTCAGGGTAGGTCAGGGTAGGTCAGGGTAGGTCAGGGTAAGTCAGGGTAGGTCAGGGTAGGCTACGGTAGGTCAGGGTAGGTCAGGGTAGGTCAGGGTAGGTCAGGGTAGGTCAGGGTAGGTCAGCGTATGTCAGGGTAGGTCAGGGTAGGTCAGGTAGGTCAGGGTAGGTCAGGGTAGGTCAGGGTAGGTCAGGGTAGGTCAGGGTAGGTCAGGGTAGGTCAGGGTAGGTCAGGGTAGGTCAGGGTAGGTCAGGGTAGGTTAGGGTAGGTTAGGGTAGGTCAGGGTAGGTCAGGGTAGGTCAGGGTAGGTCAGGGTAGGTCAGGGTAGGTCAGTGTAGGTCAAGGTAGGTCAGGTCAGGTCAGGTCAGGTAGGTCAGGGTAGGTCATGGTAGGTCAGGGAAAGTCATGGTAGGTCAGGGTAGGTCAGGGTAGGTCAGGGTAGGGCAGGGTAGGTCATGGTAGGGCAGGGTAGGGCAGGGTAGGTCAGGTCAGGTCCGGTCTAGAAGATCGGAGCACGGTAGGTCACGTTAGGATGTATGCAAGACAAACTGAATTTGTGGTAAATGCATTCATCAATAATTTATGCTTACTATAATAATTAACAACGTGCACAGCAGCGAGTGATACAAATACGATGATGTTAAGCAACACTGGGCATAGCTCGGAGCGCAGTCATAGCACAAAACACGAGCAGTTAAGCATGTCGTTCAGCTCTGGTCCAGTGGTTCGGAATGCAGACTCGGAGCTCGTGTGGTAACCGTGCTTAGTGGAATTGAACGTTAACGCCATTATATGGCATGAACAGCATCCACAATCAGAGGTCAATGCTATAAACGAGACACGAAAGGGATTGCGCGGAATATAACACATTTCCTGGAGCAACAGAATAGTTCGGTTCATATAGGAGTAGAAATGATGACAGATACATTCTGTCAGCGTAACAGCAGGCTGGACAGGCAGAGGGACTGACACAGAGGACATGACATGCCATTGAAGTGTGCCGGCGCCACTGAAGTGTGACATGCGTGTGAAGGTCGACTGATCCTCGCACTGACCCTCGTGTTTGAGACCCCGGGACTGTACCTGACCATCACGCCCCCTGTGACCCCCTGTAACTGTACCTGACCTTCACACCACCTGTGACCCCCTGTAATTGTACCTGTACCTGACCATCACGTCACCTGTGACCCCCTGTAATTGCACCTGTACCTGACCTTCACACCACCTGTGACCCCCTGTTATTGTAACTGTACCTGACCATCACGTCACCTGTGATCCCCTGTAATTGTACCTGTACCTGACCTTCACACCACCTGTGACCCCCTGTTATTGTAACTGTACCTGACCATCACACCACCTGTGACCCCCTGTAACTGCCCTGGCACCACCTGTGACCCCCTGTAATTGTACCTGTACCTGACCTTCACACCACCTGTGACCCCCTGTTATTGTAACTGTACCTGACCATCACGTCACCTGTGATCCCCTGTAATTGTACCTGTACCTGACCTTCACACCACCTGTGACCCCCTGTTATTGTAACTGTACCTGACCATCACACCACACGTCACCCCCTGTTATTGTACCTGTACCTGACCCTCACCCCCTGTGACCCCCTGTTATTGTACCTGTACCTGACACTCACACCCCCTGTGACCCCCTGTAATTATACCTGACCTTCACACCCCCTGTGACCTCCTGTAAATCAGCTCCGGCGGCTCACTCCGGTTCGGTTCTGCTCCAGTGACACTGTCCAGGGGCAGCGGGACCTTCAGAGGACATTCAGAACAGTCCCTCTCGGTGGATAAAACGGAGCAGCATCCCAGAGTCAGCACACACACACACACAGTTCAGCAGCAGTAGAGGCACTGCAGCCGGCTTCAGCATTGGAAACTAACACGCAACCATGAGGATCGCACTGGTGAGTCAATTTCGTCGTTTGTTCCCTAAAACACGACATCAAACTTGACTGCGATATTTCTTGTATTTGTTCTGAGAGTCCTGATAAATTTGACAGCATGGTTTGCATAGCTGGCATAAGCTCAGCGAATCATATAATATGTTCCGAAGAAAGTTCAGAGGTTATCGTTTGTAATGATTAATGTAAAATTGTAATGTAACGCTTGCCGTTCGCTCCAATTTTCGATCGTAAGTCGTAACACTGTTAGCACTGACTTATCAGACTCCTGATCCACGGATAATCGTATCAATGTCTGCATCTTTTACTTGGATAACTTTCTGGGATCCCTTTCCCTTCGCAAGCAGTGCTTTTTGCCCGGATTCTGACCCTTACCAAACGATCGTGAAATTACTGGACCCTGGTGCAATGGCAATGTACCAGAACATGTTATAGTTCACTTCATATCGAGGACATTGCCAGAAAGATTAACCGTACAGTCAGTCGTCTTAAATCACGTGCAAATCGTTCTCCTGGCTTAAATGTTTGGCAATTACAAAGCGTTTATCTAAGTAGTCAAACGGGAAAACTAACGGAATATATTAACGTCTGTTTTTCAGTTGGTTTGTTTGGTCGCCGCTCTGGCGGTGGCAAGCGGCGACTACGGCGGGCCCAGCTCTGGACACGGATCTGGACACGGATCTGGACACGGATCTGGACACGGATCTGGACACGGATTTCGGCACGTCTCTTCTGGAACCAGCTTTGGACATGGATCCTCTCATGGCTCCTCTGGCTCCAGCTTTGGACACGGTTCTTCATATGGATCTTCTGGATTAAGCCGTGGTCATGATTCCTCCCATGGATCCCTTGGCTCCAACTTTGGACATGGATCCTCTGGATCCAGTTTTGGACACGGTTCTTCCCACGGGTCCTCTGGTCATGGACTCGTTACATCTCACGTCTCCTCTGGCCAAAGCTATGGACACAGCCGCCCTACCTATTCTCACAGCCGCCCTACCTATTCTCCCAGCCGTCCTTCCTATTCTCACAGCGGTCCTTCCTATTCTCACAGCCGCCCTACCTATTCTCACAGCCGCCCTACCTATTCCCACAGCCGGCCCAGCCACCACCGCAGCCACCGCGGTCATGGTATCCGCTACGGCCACTAGATGTCACTACTGTTACCAATAGCGCATAGCGGAATGGCCTACCTGGAAATGACCAGTGAACTGAGGGAAAACGTGCATCTCAGACGTTTGTGAATCTTCATCTGTTCTGTCTATTTATTGTCTATGTCTATCAGCAATACACTATTTATGCAGCAGTGTTGTGTTTTGCCAAAAGAAACGCAACAAGGAGTGAGCAAATGTGCGCATGTGTCCAGCTTCAGGCAGGGTGCTTTTGCGGGCTCCAAAGCGGCAGCTCTAATTCTCGGGACAGTGACGTCGCTATACTCACCGCCGCTTATATTTAATAAATATAAGCGAATTATTTTAACGGCGTCGTGTTTGACTCATCGAGTCGCTTCGAAACCTGTCCATGATGATAGGGTGAGGTAAAACAAAATAATGAGCTCAGATAAAAGTCATGCAAGGTCGTGTGTTCGTGTGATAAACGAGGATGGTCATGTTGCAAATATCGATTTAACACAGACAATGGTGTCGACCTCACATCTGTATCTGTATTCTAGCAACGGTAAAAACGTGCTACTGACCTCAGCTGACCTCAGCTGACCACCAAAAATTATAGCTGGGTCATCGAGAATGAGATATAAAAACATGATTTTAAAGAAATCACTCTGATCTGATGCGTATTATTTTAATGAGAAACATTTATATTTGGTCATTGCCATATAATGACGAAGTCATGAGATGGACCTGACCTTTGGTCAGCAATATACTAATCTAAGATATACAGATAACAGGTGTTATGGCCTTATTGGGTAATGTGAGTTTCAAACCGCTCGGTCAAACACTGTGGCTGTGGCACGACCGCAAGCTTTTTTGGAAGGTGGGGTAACTTGACCTGATCTGGTGACCTGACCCGAGTTGACTAGGTACAAAATTTCAAAAAATGTGGATAATGCACGCCCCAACAGCTATGTTGAAAACTGTGGCGCACAAAGCAGACATTTTTCGATATCCTAGAGAAACCTTAGGGAGGGGGCGGGCGTCCAAACACCCCAGGCACAGCTCAAGCACAACAATTTGGATGGTATGGTTGCCACAAGACTTAATATGATTTGATTTTTTGAACTTCCGGAATTTTAAAACCGAAAGCTATGACCAGAAAATGCTCAGTAATTTCATTACGGCAGTTTTTTTAAATAAAGAGGAAAGTTATTGGGAAAATACTCTGCGTCGCTTCTTCTTGTAGCTGCTGACAGCAGCTTCAGCCGAATACAAATCTAGTTGACTTTAGAAAGTTCCGACAAACACCCACCCGCTTGCCTTTCCCCCTTTATTCCTGGTTTCGCCTCACGCTGAGCCATCCCCCCTTTATTCTTCACTATTCTTACAACTATAATTTATTACTGAGTTCATCGTTTCATAACGCAAAATAACTGCCAGTTATCGTCTTCAAACCCAAGATCCGGACGCTAAAAATTGATAAAAAGAACTCCAAGTAAGCATCGAACGGATTAAATGTTGATTCGAAGTTATATACAAATATAAATCATAGGGTAAATATGGGGAATACGTCCCCATGGGTTAACCCGCGAGTCACTGCGGGGGGGGGGGGTAGCCCCCCTTAGGAATATTAGGAATATCTCAACAAGTAATGCAGATATTGACGCCAAACTTTCAGCACCTTTCCGGGCATCATTTTTACACCTTTGTGCAAAAATGAAGCAATTTCATCAGATTTTTTTCCTCGAGATTTAGTGAATTTAGTGACGTCACTAAACACAATTTTGACACAAAAATCAGCTAAACTTTGCCAGGCCGTACAAATGCCACATTGGAAGCAAAATGGAATAACAAAAACGCTAAAAGGTAGACAATTTTAAGGGCTACAAACCAGCTATCTCGAAATTGCGATTTTTTTTTACACCCAATTTTTTTTTTTAAATGCCTACGAAATCAAATTTTTCAAGGATATTAAAACAACGGAATATATGCCATATAAAGACATATGGGCAACTACCATGCCAAAAATCAAAATGATATCATCTTTTTTGACTGACATGGCATATAAAGTATGGCATATAAAGATTAAAAGTATGGGTAAATCATGACGTCATATTTTAAAATTGCGTTTTTTGCTTTTATTGACCAGATACAGACAAATAAATACCAGCACTGTATTTTTTAATAGATAAAACTGATGTAGAAACATGCTTTTTTCATTTCGATTTATCAATTTATAATTTTGACATTCAGTGATCTGAGCTTGACCTGAACTTAAAACTAACTTCACGTAAATGAAGTCAGGTGGTAAAATGACTATCACTATCGAATTCATCGCATACAAACATACATAAAACATGTGCTGCATGACTTTAGTAGATATTTTGTGTGTAGTGACCTTTTGTGACCTGACCTTGACTTTGATCTTTTCCAACAATCTCACTTTAGCTCATGTGGGATATGTATCATACCTTTGACAGCACTTGTGGTGATTATAGTCGCAATCGAAGGCCATAGATGGCAAGTATTGTCCATAAACTCAAATACCTCGATTTTGACGTTTGACTTGACCGTGACCTGACATGTGACCTTAATTTGAGATTTGTAAGTGTGCGTTAGGTTTATCTCATTGGGCGCTTTCGAATGCCGCCTTGCGCGTCCCGCTGCGATCATTGGTTCTGCAGATACCAGGGGGGGGGGGGGGGGGGGGGTAAACACCCCCCTCCCCCAGTGAGTCGTGTTACAGAATATACCTCAGTGACTGCCGGGTTAAACACCCCCCCCCCCCTCCCCCAGTGAGTCATGTTACAAAATATACCTCAGTGACTGCCGGGTTAAACACCCCCCTCCCCCAGTGAGTCGTGTTACAGAATATACCTCAGTGACTGCCGGGTTAAACACCCCCCCCCCCTCCCCCAGTGAGTCGTGTTACAGAATATACCTCAGTGACTGCCGGGTTAAACACCCCCCCTCCCCCAGTGAGTCATGTTACAGAATATACCTCAGTGACTGCCGGGGTAAACACCCCCCCCCTCCCCCAGTGAGTCGTGTTACAGAATATACCTCAGTGACTGCCGGGGTAAACACCCCCCCCCCCCTCCCCCAGTGAGTCGTGTTACAGAATATACCTCAGTGACTGCCGGGGTAAACACCCCCCCCCCCCTCCCCCAGTGAGTCGTGTTACAGAATATACCTCAGTGACTGCCGGGTTAAACACACCCCCCCTCCCCCAGTGAGTCATGTTACAGAATATACCTCAGTGACTGCCGGGTTAAACACCCCCCCCCTCTCCCCCAGTGAGTCATGTTACAGAATATACCTCAGTGACTGCCGGGTTAAACACCCCCCCCCCCCCAGTGAGTCGTGTTACAGAATATACCTCAGTGACTGCCGGGTTAAACACCCCCCCCCCCCTCCCCCAGTGAGTCGTGTTACAGAATATACCTCAGTGACTGCCGGGTTAAACACCCCCCCCCCTCCCCCAGTGAGTCATGTTACAGAATATACCTCAGTGACTGCCGGGTTAAACACCCCCCCCCTCCCCCAGTGAGTCGTGTTACAGAATATACCTCAGTGACTGCCGGGTTAAACACCCCCCCCCCCAGTGAGTCGTGTTACAGAATATACCTCAGTGACTGCCGGGTTAAACACCCACCCCCCTCCCCCAGTGAGTCGTGTTACAGAATATACCTCAGTGACTGCCGGGTTAAACACCCCCCCATCCCCCAGTGAGTCGTGTTACAGAATATACCTCAGTGACTGCCGGGTTAAACAACCCCCCCTCCCCCAGTGAGTCATGTTACAGAATATACCTCAGTGACTGCCGGGTTAAACACCCCCCCCCTCCCCCAGTGAGTCATGTTACAGAATATACCTCAGTGACTGCCGGGTTAAACACCCCCCCTCCCCCAGTGAGTCATGTTACAGAATATACCTCAGTGACTGCCGGGTTAAACACCCCCCCCCCTCCCCCAGTGAGTCGTGTTACAGAATATACCTCAGTGACTGCCGGGTTAAACACCCCCCCTCCTCCCCCAGTGAGTCATGTTACAGAATATACCTCAGTGACTGCCGGGTTAAACACCCCCCCCCCCCCCAGTGAGTCATGTTACAGAATATACCTCAGTGACTGGCGGGTTAAACACCCCCCCCCTCCCCCAGTGAGTCGTGTTACAGAATATACCTCAGTGACTGCCGGGTTAAACACCCCCCCCCCTCCCCCAGTGAGTCGTGTTACAGAATATACCTCAGTGACTGCCGGGTTAAACACACCCCCCCTCCCCCAGTGAGTCATGTTACAGAATATACCTCAGTGACTGCCGGGTTAAACACCCCCCCTCCCCCAGTGAGTCGTGTTACAGAATATACCTCAGTGACTGCCGGGTTAAACACACACCCCCCCCCCCTCCCCCAGTGAGTCATGTTACAGAATATACCTCAGTGACTGCCGGGTTAAACACCCCCCCCCCCCCAGTGAGTCGTGTTACAGAATATACCTCAGTGACTGCCGGGTTAAACACACACCCCCCCCTCCCCCAGTGAGTCATGTTACAGAATATACCTCAGTGACTGCCGGGTTAAACACCCCCCCCCTCCCCCAGTGAGTCGTGTTACAGAATATACCTCAGTGACTGCCGGGTTAAACACACCCCCCTCCCCCAGTGAGTCGTGTTACAGAATATACCTCAGTGACTGCCGGGTTAAACACACACCCCCTCCCCCAGTGAGTCATGTTACAGAATATACCTCAGTGACTGCCGGGTTAAACACCCCCCCCCCTCCCCCAGTGAGTCGTGTTACAGAATATACCTCAGTGACTGCCGGGTTAAACACACCCCCCCCCCAGTGAGTCATGTTACAGAATATACCTCAGTGACTGCCGGGTTAAACACCCCCCCCCCTCCCCCAGTGAGTCGTGTTACAGAATATACCTCAGTGACTGCCGGGTTAAACCCCCCCCCCTCCCCCAGTGAGTCATGTTACAGAATATACCTCAGTGACTGCCGGGTTAAACACCCCCCCTCCCCCAGTGAGTCGTGTTACAGAATATACCTCAGTGACTGCCGGGTTAAACACCCCCCCCCTCCCCCAGTGAGTCGTGTTACAGAATATACCTCAGTGACTGCCGGGTTAAACACCCCCCCCTCCCCCAGTGAGTCGTGTTACAGAATATACCTCAGTGACTGCCGGGTTAAACACCCCCCCCCCCTCCCCCAGTGAGTCGTGTTACAGAATATACCTCAGTGACTGCCGGGGTAAACAACCCCCCCCCCCCTCCCCCAGTGAGTCGTGTTACAGAATATACCTCAGTGACTGCCGGGTTAAACACCCCCCCCCTCCCCCAGTGAGTCGTGTTACAGAATATACCTCAGTGACTGCCGGGTTAAACACCCCCCTCCCCCAGTGAGTCGTGTTACAGAATATACCTCAGTGACTGCCGGGTTAAACACCCCCCCCCCTCCCCCAGTGAGTCGTGTTACAGAATATACCTCAGTGACTGCCGGGTTAAACACCCCCCCTCCCCCAGTGAGTCGTGTTACAGAATATACCTCAGTGACTGCCGGGTTAAACACCCCCCCTCCCCCAGTGAGTCGTGTTACAGAATATACCTCAGTGACTGCCGGGGTAAACACCCCCCCCCCCCACCTCCCCCAGTGAGTCATGTTACAGAATATACCTCAGTAACTGCCGGGTTAAACACCCCCCCCCCCTCCCCCAGTGAGTCATGTTACAGAATATACCTCAGTGACTGCCGGGTTAAACATCCCCCCCCTCCCCCAGTGAGTCGTGTTACAGAATATACCTCAGTGACTGCCGGGTTAAACACCCCCCCCCCTCCCCCAGTGAGTCGTGTTACAGAATATACCTCAGTGACTGCCGGGGTAAACACCCCCCCCCCTCCCCCAGTGAGTCGTGTTACAGAATATACCTCAGTGACTGCCGGGTTAAACACCCCCCCCCCTCCCCCAGTGAGTCGTGTTACAGAATATACCTCAGTGACTGCCGGGTTAAACACCCCCCCCCCTCCCCCAGTGAGTCGTGTTACAGAATATACCTCAGTGACTGCCGGGTTAAACACCCCCCCCCTCCCCCAGTGAGTCGTGTTACAGAATATACCTCAGTGACTGCCGGGTTAAACACACCCCCACCTCCCCCAGTGAGTCGTGTTACAGAATATACCTCAGTGACTGCCGGGTTAAACATCCCCCCTCCCCTCCCCCAGTGAGTCATGTTACAGAATATACCTCAGTGACTGCCGGGTTAAACACCCCCCTCCCCCAGTGAGTCATGTTACAGAATATACCTCAGTGACTGCCGGGTTAAACACCCCCCTCCCCCAGTGAGTCATGTTACAGAATATACCTCAGTGACTGCCGGGTTAAACACCCCCCCCCCCCTCCCCCAGTGAGTCATGTTACAGAATATACCTCAGTGACTGCCGGGTTAAACACCCCCCCCCTCCCCCAGTGAGTCATGTTACAGAATATACCTCAGTGACTGCCGGGTTAAACACCCCCCCCCCCCTCCCCCAGTGAGTCGTGTTACAGAATATACCTCAGTGACTGCCGGGTTAAACACCCCCCCTCCCCCAGTGAGTCGTGTTACAGAATATACCTCAGTGACTGCCGGGTTAAACACACCCCCTCTCCCCAAGTGAGTCATGTTACAGAATATACCTCAGTGACTGCCGGGTTAAACACTCCCCCCCCCCTCCCCCAGTGAGTCGTGTTACAGAATATACCTCAGTGACTGCCGGGTTAAACACACCCCCCCCCCTCCCCCAGTGAGTCATGTTACAGAATATACCTCAGTGACTGCCGGGTTAAACACCCCCCCCCTCCCCCAGTGAGTCGTGTTACAGAATATACCTCAGTGACTGCCGGGTTAAACACACCCCCCCCTCCCCCAGTGAGTCATGTTACAGAATATACCTCAGTGACTGCCGGGTTAAACACCCCCCCCCTCCCCCAGTGAGTCATGTTACAGAATATACCTCAGTGACTGCCGGGTTAAACCCCCCCCCCCCTCCCCCAGTGAGTCGTGTTACAGAATATACCTCAGTGACTGCCGGGTTAAACACCCCCCCCCCTCCCCCAGTGAGTCGTGTTACAGAATATACCTCAGTGACTGCAGGGTTAAACACCCCCCCCCCCTCCCCCAGTGAGTCATGTTACAGAATATACCTCAGTGACTGCCGGGTTAAACACCCCCCCCCCCTCCCCCAGTGAGTCGTGTTACAGAATATACCTCAGTGACTGCCGGGTTAAACACCCCCCCCCTCCCCCAGTGAGTCGTGTTACAGAATATACCTCAGTGACTGCCGGGTTAAACACCCCCCCCCCCCTCCCCCAGTGAGTCGTGTTACAGAATATACCTCAGTGACTGCCGGGTTAAACACCCCCCCCCCTCCCCCAGTGAGTCGTG
Source organism: Chirona hameri (assembly GCA_036785665.1). NCBI lineage: Eukaryota > Metazoa > Arthropoda > Thecostraca > Balanomorpha > Balanidae > Chirona > Chirona hameri. The sequence goes on along the minus strand of JAXIVJ010001609.1, from coordinate 37,472 downwards.
TTACAGAATATACCTCAGTGACTGCCGGGTTAAACACCCCCCCCCCCTCCCCCAGTGAGTCGTGTTACAGAATATACCTCAGTGACTGCCGGGTTAAACACCCCCCCCCCCTCCCCCAGTGAGTCGTGTTACAGAATATACCTCAGTGACTGCCGGGTTAAACACCCCCCCCTCCCCCAGTGAGTCGTGTTACAGAATATACCTCAGTGACTGCCGGGTTAAACACCCCCCCCTCCCCCAGTGAGTCATGTTACAGAATATACCTCAGTGACTGCCGGGTTAAACACCCCCCCCCTCCCCCAGTGAGTCATGTTACAGAATATACCTCAGTGACTGCCGGGTTAAACACCCCCCCCTCCCCCAGTGAGTCATGTTACAGAATATACCTCAGTGACTGCCGGGTTAAACACCCCCCCCCTCCCCCAGTGAGTCATGTTACAGAATATACCTCAGTGACTGCCGGGTTAAACACCCCCCCTCCCCCAGTGAGTCATGTTACAGAATATACCTCAGTGACTGCCGGGTTAAACACCCCCCCCCCCTCCCCCAGTGAGTCGTGTTACAGAATATACCTCAGTGACTGCCGGGTTAAACACCCCCCCCCCCTCCCCCAGTGAGTCATGTTACAGAATATACCTCAGTGACTGCCGGGTTAAACACCCCCCCCCCCCCCCCAGTGAGTCATGTTACAGAATATACCTCAGTGACTGGCGGGTTAAACACCCCCCCCCTCCCCCAGTGAGTCGTGTTACAGAATATACCTCAGTGACTGCCGGGTTAAACACCCCCCCCCCTCCCCCAGTGAGTCGTGTTACAGAATATACCTCAGTGACTGCCGGGTTAAACACACACCCCCCCCCCTCCCCCAGTGAGTCATGTTACAGAATATACCTCAGTGACTGCCGGGTTAAACACCCCCCCCTCCCCCAGTGAGTCATGTTACAGAATATACCTCAGTGACTGCCGGGTTAAACACCCCCCCCCCTCCCCCAGTGAGTCATGTTACAGAATATACCTCAGTGACTGCCGGGTTAAACACCCCCCCTCCCCCTCCCCCAGTGAGTCGTGTTACAGAATATACCTCAGTGACTGCCGGGTTAAACACCCCCCCTCCCCCAGTGAGTCATGTTACAGAATATACCTCAGTGACTGCCGGGTTAAACACCCCCCCCCCTCCCCCAGTGAGTCGTGTTACAGAATATACCTCAGTGACTGCCGGGTTAAACACACCCCCCCCCCCTCCCCCAGTGAGTCATGTTACAGAATATACCTCAGTGACTGCCGGGTTAAACACACCCCCCCCCTCCCCCAGTGAGTCATGTTACAGAATATACCTCAGTGACTGCCGGGTTAAACACCCCCCCCTCCCCCAGTGAGTCATGTTACAGAATATACCTCAGTGACTGCCGGGTTAAACACCCCCCCCCCCCTCCCCCAGTGAGTCATGTTACAGAATATACCTCAGTGACTGCCGGGTTAAACACCCCCCTCCCCCTCCCCCAGTGAGTCGTGTTACAGAATATACCTCAGTGACTGCCGGGTTAAACACCCCCCCCCTCCCCCAGTGAGTCATGTTAAAGAATATACCTCAGTGACTGCCGGGTTAAACACCCCCCCCCCCTCCCCCAGTGAGTCGTGTTACAGAATATACCTCAGTGACTGCCGGGTTAAACACACCCCCCCCCCTCCCCCAGTGAGTCATGTTACAGAATATACCTCAGTGACTGCCGGGTTAAACACCCCCCCCCCCCCCAGTGAGTCGTGTTACAGAATATACATCAGTGACTGCCGGGTTAAACACACACCCCCCCCCCCTCCCCCAGTGAGTCATGTTACAGAATATACCTCAGTGACTGCCGGGTTAAACACCCCCCCCCCCCTCCCCCAGTGAGTCGTGTTACAGAATATACCTCAGTGACTGCCGGGTTAAACACACCCCCCTCCCCCAGTGAGTCGTGTTACAGAATATACCTCAGTGACTGCCGGGTTAAACACACACCCCCCTCCCCCAGTGAGTCATGTTACAGAATATACCTCAGTGACTGCCGGGTTAAACACCCCCCCCTCCCCCAGTGAGTCGTGTTACAGAATATACCTCAGTGACTGCCGGGTTAAACACACCCCCCCCCCCCCCCAGTGAGTCATGTTACAGAATATACCTCAGTGACTGCCGGGTTAAACACCCCCCCCCCTCCCCCAGTGAGTCGTGTTACAGAATATACCTCAGTGACTGCCGGGTTAAAACACCCCCCCCCCTCCCCCAGTGAGTCATGTTACAGAATATACCTCAGTGACTGCCGGGTTAAACACCCCCCCTCCCCCAGTGAGTCGTGTTACAGAATATACCTCAGTGACTGCCGGATTAAACACCCCCCCCTCCCCCAGTGAGTCGTGTTACAGAATATACCTCAGTGACTGCCGGGTTAAACACCCCCCCTCCCCCAGTGAGTCGTGTTACAGAATATACCTCAGTGACTGCCGGGTTAAACACCCCCCCCCCTCCCCCAGTGAGTCGTGTTACAGAATATACCTCAGTGACTGCCGGGTAAACACCCCCCCCTCCCCAGTGAGTCGTGTTACAGAATATACCTCAGTGACTGCCGGGTTAAACACCCCCCCCCTCCCCCAGTGAGTCGTGTTACAGAATATACCTCAGTGACTGCCGGGTTAAACACCCCCCCCCCCCTCCCCCAGTGAGTCGTGTTACAGAATATACCTCAGTGACTGCCGGGTTAAACACCCCCCCCCCCTCCCCCAGTGAGTCGTGTTACAGAATATACCTCAGTGACTGCCGGGTTAAACATCCCCCCTCCCCCAGTGAGTCGTGTTACAGAATATACCTCAGTGACTGCCGGGTTAAACACCCCCCCTCCCCAGTGAGTCGTGTTACAGAATATACCTCAGTGACTGCCGGGGTAAACACCCCCCCCCCCTCCCCCAGTGAGTCATGTTACAGAATATACCTCAGTGACTGCCGGGTTAAACACCCCCCCCCCCCTCCCCCAGTGAGTCATGTTACAGAATATACCTCAGTGACTGCCGGGTTAAACACCCCCCCCCTCCCCCAGTGAGTCGTGTTACAGAATATACCTCAGTGACTGCCGGGTTAAACACCCCCCCCCCCTCCCCCAGTGAGTCGTGTTACAGAATATACCTCAGTGACTGCCGGGGTAAACACCCCCCCCCTCCCCCAGTGAGTCATGTTACAGAATATACCTCAGTGACTGCCGGGTTAAACACCCCCCCCCTCCCCCAGTGAGTCGTGTTACAGAATATACCTCAGTGACTGCCGGGTTAAACACCCCCCCCCCCTCCCCCAGTGAGTCGTGTTACAGAATATACCTCAGTGACTGCCGGGTTAAACACCCCCCCCCCTCCCCCAGTGAGTCGTGTTACAGAATATACCTCAGTGACTGCCGGGTTAAACACACCCCCCCCTCCCCAGTGAGTCGTGTTACAGAATATACCTCAGTGACTGCCGGGTTAAACACCCCCCCTCCCCTCCCCCAGTGAGTCATGTTACAGAATATACCTCAGTGACTGCCGGGTTAAACACCCCCCCTCCCCCAGTGAGTCATGTTACAGAATATACCTCAGTGACTGCCGGGTTAAACACCCCCCCCTCCCCCAGTGAGTCATGTTACAGAATATACCTCAGTGACTGCCGGGTTAAACACCCCCCCCCTCCCCCAGTGAGTCATGTTACAGAATATACCTCAGTGACTGCCGGGTTAAACACCCCCCCCTCCCCCAATGAGTCGTGTTACAGAATATACCTCAGTGACTGCCGGGTTAAACACCCCCCCCCCTCCCCCAGTGAGTCATGTTACAGAATATACCTCAGTGACTGCCGGGTTAAACACCCCCCCCTCCCCCAGTGAGTCGTGTTACAGAATATACCTCAGTGACTGCCGGGTTAAACACCCCCCCCCCTCCCCCAGTGAGTCGTGTTACAGAATATACCTCAGTGACTGCCGGGTTAAACACCCCCCCCCCTCCCCCAGTGAGTCGTGTTACAGAATATACCTCAGTGACTGCCGGGTTAAACACCCTCCCCCCTCCCCCAGTGAGTCGTTTTACAGAATATACCTCAGTGACTGCCGGGTTAAACACCCCCCCCCCCTCCCCCAGTGAGTCGTGTTACAGAATATACCTCAGTGACTGCCGGGTTAAACACCCCCCCTCCCCCAGTGAGTCATGTTACAGAATATACCTCAGTGACTGGCGGGTTAAACACCCCCCCCCCCCTCCCCCAGTGAGTCGTGTTACAGAATATACCTCAGTGACTGCCGGGTTAAACACCCCCCCCTCCCCCAGTGAGTCGTGTTACAGAATATACCTCAGTGACTGCCGGGTTAAACACACCCCCCCCCCCTCCCCCAGTGAGTCATGTTACAGAATATACCTCAGTGACTGCCGGGTTAAACACCCCCCCCCCTCCCCCAGTGAGTCGTGTTACAGAATATACCTCAGTGACTGCCGGGTTAAACACACACCCCCCCCCCTCCCCCAGTGAGTCATGTTACAGAATATACCTCAGTGACTGCCGGGTTAAACACCCCCCCCCCCCCCAGTGAGTCGTGTTACAGAATATACCTCAGTGACTGCCGGGTTAAACACCCCCCCCCTCCCCCAGTGAGTCATGTTACAGAATATACCTCAGTGACTGCCGGGTTAAACACCCCCCCCCCTCCCCCAGTGAGTCGTGTTACAGAATATACCTCAGTGACTGCCGGGTTAAACACACCCCCCTCCCCAGTGAGTCGTGTTACAGAATATACCTCAGTGACTGCCGGGTTAAACACACACCCCCTCCCCCAGTGAGTCATGTTACAGAATATACCTCAGTGACTGCCGGGTTAAACACCCCCCCCCCTCCCCCAGTGAGTCGTGTTACAGAATATACCTCAGTGACTGCCGGGTTAAACACACCCCCCCCCCCCCCAGTGAGTCATGTTACAGAATATACCTCAGTGACTGCCGGGTTAAACACCCCCCCCCCTCCCCCAGTGAGTCGTGTTACAGAATATACCTCAGTGACTGCCGGGTTAAACCCCCCCCCCTCCCCCAGTGAGTCATGTTACAGAATATACCTCAGTGACTGCCGGGTTAAACACCCCCCCCCTCCCCCAGTGAGTCGTGTTACAGAATATACCTCAGTGACTGCCGGGTTAAACACCCCCCCCCCTCCCCCAGTGAGTCGTGTTACAGAATATACCTCAGTGACTGCCGGGTTAAACACCCCCCCTCCCCCAGTGAGTCGTGTTACAGAATATACCTCAGTGACTGCCGGGTTAAACACCCCCCTCCCCAGTGAGTCGTGTTACAGAATATACCTCAGTGACTGCCGGGTTAAACACCCCCCCCCCTCCCCCAGTGAGTCGTGTTACAGAATATACCTCAGTGACTGCCGGGTTAAACATCCCCCCTCCCCCAGTGAGTCGTGTTACAGAATATACCTCAGTGACTGCCGGGTTAAACACCCCCCCTCCCCCAGTGAGTCGTGTTACAGAATATACCTCAGTGACTGCCGGGGTAAACACCCCCCCCCCTCCCCCAGTGAGTCATGTTACAGAATATACCTCAGTAACTGCCGGGTTAAACACCCCCCCCCTCCCCCAGTGAGTCATGTTACAGAATATACCTCAGTGACTGCCGGGTTAAACATCCCCCCCCCTCCCCCAGTGAGTCGTGTTACAGAATATACCTCAGTGACTGCCGGGTTAAACACCCCCCCCCCCTCCCCCAGTGAGTCGTGTTACAGAATATACCTCAGTGACTGCCGGGTAAACACCCCCCCCCCCCTCCCCCAGTGAGTCGTGTTACAGAATATACCTCAGTGACTGCCGGGTTAAACACCCCCCCCTCCCCCAGTGAGTCATGTTACAGAATATACCTCAGTGACTGCCGGGTTAAACACCCCCCCCCCCTCCCCCAGTGAGTCGTGTTACAGAATATACCTCAGTGACTGCCGGGTTAAACACCCCCCCCCTCCCCCAGTGAGTCGTGTTACAGAATATACCTCAGTGACTGCCGGGTTAAACACCCCCCCCCCTCCCCCAGTGAGTCGTGTTACAGAATATACCTCAGTGACTGCCGGGTTAAACACACCCCCACCTCCCCCAGTGAGTCGTGTTACAGAATATACCTCAGTGACTGCCGGGTTAAACATCCCCCCCTCCCCTCTCCCAGTGAGTCATGTTACAGAATATACCTCAGTGACTGCCGGGTTAAACACCCCCCCTCCCCCAGTGAGTCATGTTACAGAATATACCTCAGTGACTGCCGGGTTAAACACCCTCCCCCCTCCCCCAGTGAGTCGTGTTACAGAATATACCTCAGTGACTGCCGGTTAAACACCCCCCCTCCCCCAGTGAGTCGTGTTACAGAATATACCTCAGTGACTGCCGGGTTAAACACCCCCCCCCCCTCCCCCAGTGAGTCGTGTTACAGAATATACCTCAGTGACTGCCGGGTTAAACCCCCCCCCCCCCTCCCCCAGTGAGTCATGTTACAGAATATACCTCAGTGACTGCCGGGTTAAACACCCCCCCTCCCCCAGTGAGTCGTGTTACAGAATATACCTCAGTGACTGCCGGATTAAACACCCCCCCTCCCCCAGTGAGTCGTGTTACAGAATATACCTCAGTGACTGCCGGGTTAAACACCCCCCCTCCCCCAGTGAGTCGTGTTACAGAATATACCTCAGTGACTGCCGGGTTAAACACCCCCCCCCCTCCCCCAGTGAGTCGTGTTACAGAATATACCTCAGTGACTGCCGGGGTAAACAACCCCCCCCTCCCCCAGTGAGTCGTGTTACAGAATATACCTCAGTGACTGCCGGGTTAAACACCCCCCCCCTCCCCCAGTGAGTCGTGTTACAGAATATACCTCAGTGACTGCCGGGTTAAACACCCCCCCCCCTCCCCAGTGAGTCGTGTTACAGAATATACCTCAGTGACTGCCGGGTTAAACACCCCCCCCCCCTCCCCCAGTGAGTCGTGTTACAGAATATACCTCAGTGACTGCCGGGTTAAACATCCCCCCCCTCCCCCAGTGAGTCGTGTTACAGAATATACCTCAGTGACTGCCGGGTTAAACACCCCCCCTCCCCCAGTGAGTCGTGTTACAGAATATACCTCAGTGACTGCCGGGGTAAACACCCCCCCCCCTCCCCCAGTGAGTCATGTTACAGAATATACCTCAGTGACTGCCGGGTTAAACACCCCCCCCCCTCCCCCAGTGAGTCATGTTACAGAATATACCTCAGTGACTGCCGGGTTAAACACCCCCCCCCTCCCCCAGTGAGTCGTGTTACAGAATATACCTCAGTGACTGCCGGGTTAAACACCCCCCCCCCCCTCCCCCAGTGAGTCGTGTTACAGAATATACCTCAGTGACTGCCGGGGTAAACACCCCCCCCCCCCTCCCCCAGTGAGTCATGTTACAGAATATACCTCAGTGACTGCCGGGTTAAACACCCCCCCCCCTCCCCCAGTGAGTCGTGTTACAGAATATACCTCAGTGACTGCCGGGTTAAACACCCCCCCCCCTCCCCCAGTGAGTCGTGTTACAGAATATACCTCAGTGACTGCCGGGTTAAACACCCCCCCCCCCTCCCCCAGTGAGTCGTGTTACAGAATATACCTCAGTGACTGCCGGGTTAAACACACCCCCACCTCCCCCAGTGAGTCGTGTTACAGAATATACCTCAGTGACTGCCGGGTTAAACATCCCCCCTCCCCTCCCCCAGTGAGTCATGTTACAGAATATACCTCAGTGACTGCCGGGTTAAACACCCCCCTCCCCCAGTGAGTCATGTTACAGAATATACCTCAGTGACTGCCGGGTTAAACACCCCCCCCTCCCCCAGTGAGTCATGTTACAGAATATACCTCAGTGACTGCCGGGTTAAACACCCCCCCCCCCTCCCCCAGTGAGTCATGTTACAGAATATACCTCAGTGACTGCCGGGTTAAACACCCCCCCCTCCCCCAATGAGTCGTGTTACAGAATATACCTCAGTGACTGCCGGGTTAAACACCCCCCCCCCTCCCCCAGTGAGTCATGTTACAGAATATACCTCAGTGACTGCCGGGTTAAACACCCCCCCTCCCCCAGTGAGTCGTGTTACAGAATATACCTCAGTGACTGCCGGGTTAAACACCCCCCCCCCTCCCCCAGTGAGTCGTGTTACAGAATATACCTCAGTGACTGCCGGGTTAAACACCCCCCCCCTCCCCCAGTGAGTCGTGTTACAGAATATACCTCAGTGACTGCCGGGTTAAACACCCTCCCCCCCTCCCCCAGTGAGTCGTTTTACAGAATATACCTCAGTGACTGCCGGGTTAAACACCCCCCCCCCCTCCCCCAGTGAGTCGTGTTACAGAATATACCTCAGTGACTGCCGGGTTAAACACCCCCCCTCCCCCAGTGAGTCATGTTACAGAATATACCTCAGTGACTGCGGGTTAAACACCCCCCCCCCCTCCCCCAGTGAGTCGTGTTACAGAATATACCTCAGTGACTGCCGGGTTAAACACCCCCCCCTCCCCCAGTGAGTCGTGTTACAGAATATACCTCAGTGACTGCCGGGTTAAACACACCCCCCCCCCCCTCCCCCAGTGAGTCATGTTACAGAATATACCTCAGTGACTGCCGGGTTAAACACCCCCCCCCCCTCCCCCAGTGAGTCGTGTTACAGAATATACCTCAGTGACTGCCGGGTTAAACACACCCCCCCCCCTCCCCCAGTGAGTCATGTTACAGAATATACCTCAGTGACTGCCGGGTTAAACACCCCCCCCCCCCCAGTGAGTCGTGTTACAGAATATACCTCAGTGACTGCCGGGTTAAACACACACCCCCCTCCCCCAGTGAGTCATGTTACAGAATATACCTCAGTGACTGCCGGGTTAAACACCCCCCCCCCTCCCCCAGTGAGTCGTGTTACAGAATATACCTCAGTGACTGCCGGGTTAAACACACCCCCCTCCCCCAGTGAGTCGTGTTACAGAATATACCTCAGTGACTGCCGGGTTAAACACACACCCCCTCCCCCAGTGAGTCATGTTACAGAATATACCTCAGTGACTGCCGGGTTAAACACCCCCCCCCCCTCCCCCAGTGAGTCGTGTTACAGAATATACCTCAGTGACTGCCGGGTTAAACACACCCCCCCCCCCCCCAGTGAGTCATGTTACAGAATATACCTCAGTGACTGCCGGGTTAAACACCCCCCCCCCTCCCCCAGTGAGTCGTGTTACAGAATATACCTCAGTGACTGCCGGGTTAAACCCCCCCCCCCTCCCCCAGTGAGTCATGTTACAGAATATACCTCAGTGACTGCCGGGTTAAACACCCCCCCCCCTCCCCCAGTGAGTCGTGTTACAGAATATACCTCAGTGACTGCCGGGTTAAACACCCCCCCCCCTCCCCCAGTGAGTCGTGTTACAGAATATACCTCAGTGACTGCCGGGTTAAACACCCCCCCCTCCCCCAGTGAGTCGTGTTACAGAATATACCTCAGTGACTGCCGGGTTAAACACCCCCCCTCCCCCAGTGAGTCGTGTTACAGAATATACCTCAGTGACTGCCGGGTTAAACACCCCCCCCCCCTCCCCCAGTGAGTCGTGTTACAGAATATACCTCAGTGACTGCCGGGTTAAACATCCCCCCCTCCCCCAGTGAGTCGTGTTACAGAATATACCTCAGTGACTGCCGGGTTAAACACCCCCCCTCCCCCAGTGAGTCGTGTTACAGAATATACCTCAGTGACTGCCGGGGTAAACACCCCCCCCCCCTCCCCCAGTGAGTCATGTTACAGAATATACCTCAGTAACTGCCGGGTTAAACACCCCCCCCCCCTCCCCCAGTGAGTCATGTTACAGAATATACCTCAGTGACTGCCGGGTTAAACATCCCCCCCCCCTCCCCCAGTGAGTCGTGTTACAGAATATACCTCAGTGACTGCCGGGTTAAACACCCCCCCCCCCCTCCCCCAGTGAGTCGTGTTACAGAATATACCTCAGTGACTGCCGGGGTAAACACCCCCCCCCTCCCCCAGTGAGTCGTGTTACAGAATATACCTCAGTGACTGCCGGGTTAAACACCCCCCCCCCTCCCCCAGTGAGTCATGTTACAGAATATACCTCAGTGACTGCCGGGTTAAACACCCCCCCCCCCTCCCCCAGTGAGTCGTGTTACAGAATATACCTCAGTGACTGCCGGGTTAAACACCCCCCCCCCTCCCCCAGTGAGTCGTGTTACAGAATATACCTCAGTGACTGCCGGGTTAAACACCCCCCCCCCCCTCCCCCAGTGAGTCGTGTTACAGAATATACCTCAGTGACTGCCGGGTTAAACACACCCCCACCTCCCCCAGTGAGTCGTGTTACAGAATATACCTCAGTGACTGCCGGGTTAAACATCCCCCCCTCCCCTCTCCCAGTGAGTCATGTTACAGAATATACCTCAGTGACTGCCGGGTTAAACACCCCCCCTCCCCAGTGAGTCATGTTACAGAATATACCTCAGTGACTGCCGGGTTAAACACCCTCCCCCCTCCCCCAGTGAGTCGTGTTACAGAATATACCTCAGTGACTGCCGGGTTAAACACCCCCCCCTCCCCCAGTGAGTCGTGTTACAGAATATACCTCAGTGACTGCCGGGTTAAACACACCCCCCCTCCCCCAGTGAGTCATGTTACAGAATATACCTCAGTGACTGCCGGGTTAAACACCCCCCCCCCCCTCCCCCAGTGAGTCATGTTACAGAATATACCTCAGTGACTGCCGGGTTAAACACCCCCCCTCCCCCAGTGAGTCATGTTACAGAATATACCTCAGTGACTGCCGGGTTAAACACCCCCCCCCTCCCCCAGTGAGTCGTGTTACAGAATATACCTCAGTGACTGCCGGGTTAAACACCCCCCCTCCCCCAGTGAGTCGTGTTACAGAATATACCTCAGTGACTGCCGGGTTAAACACACCCCCCCCCCCTCCCCCAGTGAGTCATGTTACAGAATATACCTCAGTGACTGCCGGGTTAAACACCCCCCCCCTCCCCCAGTGAGTCGTGTTACAGAATATACCTCAGTGACTGCCGGGTTAAACACCCCCCCCCCCCTCCCCCAGTGAGTCATGTTACAGAATATACCTCAGTGACTGCCGGGTTAAACACCCCCCCTCCCCCAGTGAGTCGTGTTACAGAATATACCTCAGTGACTGCCGGGTTAAACACACCCCCCCTCCCCCAGTGAGTCATGTTACAGAATATACCTCAGTGACTGCCGGGTTAAACACCCCCCCCCCTCCCCCAGTGAGTCATGTTACAGAATATACCTCAGTGACTGCCGGGTTAAACCCCCCCCCCTCCCCCAGTGAGTCGTGTTACAGAATATACCTCAGTGACTGCCGGGTTAAACACCCCCCCCCCTCCCCCAGTGAGTCGTGTTACAGAATATACCTCAGTGACTGCCGGGTTAAACACCCCCCCCCCCTCCCCCAGTGAGTCATGTTACAGAATATACCTCAGTGACTGCCGGGTTAAACACCCCCCCCCCCTCCCCCAGTGTCGTGTTACAGAATATACCTCAGTGACTGCCGGGTTAAACACCCCCCCCCCTCCCCCAGTGAGTCGTGTTACAGAATATACCTCAGTGACTGCCGGGTTAAACACCCCCCCCCCCTCCCCCAGTGAGTCGTGTTACAGAATATACCTCAGTGACTGCCGGGTTAAACACCCCCCCCCCTCCCCCAGTGAGTCGTGTTACAGAATATACCTCAGTGACTGCCGGGTTAAACACCCCCCCCCCCTCCCCCAGTGAGTCGTGTTACAGAATATACCTCAGTGACTGCCGGGTTAAACACCCCCCCCCCTCCCCCAGTGAGTCGTGTTACAGAATATACCTCAGTGACTGCCGGGTTAAACACCCCCCCCCTCCCCAGTGAGTCGTGTTACAGAATATACCTCAGTGACTGCCGGGTTAAACACCCCCCCCCCTCCCCCAGTGAGTCGTGTTACAGAATATACCTCAGTGACTGCCGGGTTAAACACCCCCCCCCCTCCCCCAGTGAGTCATGTTACAGAATATACCTCAGTGACTGCCGGGTTAAACACCCCCCCCCCCTCCCCCAGTGAGTCGTGTTACAGAATATACCTCAGTGACTGCCGGGTTAAACACCCCCCCCCTCCCCCAGTGAGTCGTGTTACAGAATATACCTCAGTGACTGCCGGGTTAAACACCCCCCCCCTCCCCAGTGAGTCGTGTTACAGAATATACCTCAGTGACTGCCGGGTTAAACACCCCCCCCCTCCCCCAGTGAGTCGTGTTACAGAATATACCTCAGTGACTGCCGGGTTAAACACCCCCCCCTCCCCCAGTGAGTCATGTTACAGAATATACCTCAGTGACTGCCGGGTTAAACACCCCCCCCTCCCCCAGTGAGTCATGTTACAGAATATACCTCAGTGACTGCCGGGTTAAACACCCCCCCCTCCCCCAGTGAGTCATGTTACAGAATATACCTCAGTGACTGCCGGGTTAAACACCCCCCCCATCCCCCAGTGAGTCGTGTTACAGAATATACCTCAGTGACTGCCGGGTTAAACACCCCCCCCCCCTCCCCCAGTGAGTCATGTTACAGAATATACCTCAGTGACTGCCGGGTTAAACACCCCCCCCCCTCCCCCAGTGAGTCATGTTACAGAATATACCTCAGTGACTGCCGGGTTAAACACCCCCCCCTCCCCCAGTGAGTCATGTTACAGAATATACCTCAGTGACTGCCGGGTTAAACACCCCCCCCCCCTCCCCCAGTGAGTCGTGTTACAGAATATACCTCAGTGACTGCCGGGTTAAACACCCCCCCCCTCCCCCAGTGAGTCATGTTACAGAATATACCTCAGTGACTGCCGGGTTAAACACCCCCCCCCCCTCCCCCAGTGAGTCGTGTTACAGAATATACCTCAGTGACTGCCGGGTTAAACACCCCCCCCCCCCCAGTGAGTCATGTTACAGAATATACCTCAGTGACTGGCGGGTTAAACACCCCCCCCCCTCCCCCAGTGAGTCGTGTTACAGAATATACCTCAGTGACTGCCGGGTTAAACACCCCCCCCCCTCCCCCAGTGAGTCGTGTTACAGAATATACCTCAGTGACTGCCGGGTTTAACACACACCCCCCCCCCCTCCCCCAGTGAGTCATGTTACAGAATATACCTCAGTGACTGCCGGGTTAAACACCCCCCCCCTCCCCCAGTGAGTCGTGTTACAGAATATACCTCAGTGACTGCCGGGTTAAACACACCCCCCCCCCCTCCCCCAGTGAGTCATGTTACAGAATATACCTCAGTGACTGCCGGGTTAAACACACACCCCCCCCCCCCCAGTGAGTCGTGTTACAGAATATACCTCAGTGACTGCCGGGTTAAACACCCCCCCCCCTCCCCAAGTGAGTCATGTTACAGAATATACCTCAGTGACTGCCGGGTTAAACACCCCCCCCCCCTCCCCCAGTGAGTCGTGTTACAGAATATACCTCAGTGACTGCCGGGTTAAACACACCCCCCTCCCCCAGTGAGTCGTGTTACAGAATATACCTCAGTGACTGCCGGGTTAAACACACACCCCCCTCCCCCAGTGAGTCATGTTACAGAATATACCTCAGTGACTGCCGGGTTAAACCCCCCCCCCCCTCCCCCAGTGAGTCGTGTTACAGAATATACATCAGTGACTGCCGGGTTAAACACACCCCCCCCCCCCCCCAGTGAGTCATGTTACAGAATATACCTCAGTGACTGCCGGGTTAAACACCCCCCCCCCCTCCCCCAGTGAGTCGTGTTACAGAATATACCTCAGTGACTGCCGGGTTAAACCCCCCCCCCTCCCCCAGTGAGTCATGTTACAGAATATACCTCAGTGACTGCCGGGTTAAACACCCCCCCCCCCTCCCCCAGTGAGTCGTGTTACAGAATATACCTCAGTGACTGCCGGGTTAAACACCCCCCCCCCTCCCCCAGTGAGTCGTGTTACAGAATATACCTCAGTGACTGCCGGGTTAAACACCCCCCCTCCCCCAGTGAGTCGTGTTACAGAATATACCTCAGTGACTGCCGGGTTAAACACCTCCCCCCCCTCCCCCAGTGAGTCGTGTTACAGAATATACCTCAGTGACTGCCGGGGTAAACAACCCCCCCCCCTCCCCCAGTGAGTCGTGTTACAGAATATACCTCAGTGACTGCCGGGTTAAACACCCCCCCCCCCTCCCCCAGTGAGTCGTGTTACAGAATATACCTCAGTGACTGCCGGGTTAAACACCCCCCCTCCCCCAGTGAGTCGTGTTACAGAATATACCTCAGTGACTGCCGGGTTAAACACCCCCCCCCCCTCCCCCAGTGAGTCGTGTTACAGAATATACCTCAGTGACTGCCGGGTTAAACATCCCCCCTCCCCCAGTGAGTCGTGTTACAGAATATACCTCAGTGACTGCCGGGTTAAACACCCCCCCCTCCCCCAGTGAGTCGTGTTACAGAATATACCTCAGTGACTGCCGGGATAAACACCCCCCCCCCTCCCCCAGTGAGTCATGTTACAGAATATACCTCAGTGACTGCCGGGTTAAACACCCCCCCCCCTCCCCCAGTGAGTCATGTTACAGAATATACCTCAGTGACTGCCGGGTTAAACACCCCCCCCCTCCCCCAGTGAGTCGTGTTACAGAATATACCTCAGTGACTGCCGGGTTAAACACCCCCCCCCCTCCCCCAGTGAGTCGTGTTACAGAATATACCTCAGTGACTGCCGGGGTAAACACCCCCCCCCCTCCCCCAGTGAGTCATGTTACAGAATATAAACACACCCCCCCCTCCCCCAGTGAGTCGTGTTACAGAATATACCTCAGTGGACTGCCGGGTTAAACACCCCCCCCCTCCCCCCAGTGAGTCGTGTTACAGAAATATACCTCAGTGACTGCCGGGTTAAACACCCCCCCCCCCCCTCCCCAGTGAGTCCGTGTTACAGATATACCTCAGTGACTGCCGGCGGTTAAACACCCCCCCCACCCTCCCCCAGTGAGTCGTGTTACAGAATATACCTCAGTGACTGCCGGGTTAAACACCCCCCCCCCCTCCCCCAGTGAGTCGTGTTACAGAATATACCTCAGTGACTGCCGGGTTAAACACCCCCCCCCCCTCCCCCAGTGAGTCGTGTTACAGAATATACCTCAGTGACTGCCGGGTTAAACACCCCCCCCCCTCCCCAGTGAGTCGTGTTACAGAATATACCTCAGTGACTGCCGGGTTAAACACACCCCCCCCTCCCCCAGTGAGTCGATGTTACAGAATATACCTCAGTGACTGCCGGGTTAAACACCCCCCCCCTCCCCCAGTGAGTCGTGTTACAGAATATACCTCAGTGACTGCCGGGTTAAACACCCCCCCCCCTCCCCCAGTGAGTCATGTTACAGAATATACCTCAGTGACTGCCGGGTTAAACACCCCCCCCCCCTCCCCCAGTGAGTCGAGGTTACAGAATATACCTCAGTGACTGCCGGTTAAACACCCCCCTCCCCCAGTGAGTCGTGTTACAGAAATACCTCAGTGACTGCCGGGGGTTAAACACCCCCCCCCCTCCCCCAGTGAGTCAGTGTTACAGAATATACCTCAGTGACTGCCGGGTTAAACACACCCCCCCTCCCCCAGTGAGTCATGTTACAGAATATACCTCAGTGGACTGCCGGGTTAAACACACCCCCCCCCTCCCCCAGTGAGTCGTGTTACAGAATATACCTCAGTGACTGCCGGGTTAAACACCCCCCCCCCTCCCCCAGTGAGTCGTGTTACAGAATATACCTCAGTGACTGCCGGGTTAAACACCCCCCCCCCCTCCCCCAGTGAGTCGTGTTACAGAATATACCTCAGTGACTGCCGGGTTAAACACCCCCCCCCCTCCCCCAGTGAGTCATGTTACAGAATATACCTCAGTGACTGCCGGGTTAAACACCCCCCCCCCCCTCCCCCAGTGAGTCGTGTTACAGAATATACCTCAGTGACTGCCGGGTTAAACACCCCCCCCTCCCCCAGTGAGTCATGTTACAGAATATACCTCAGTGACTGCCGGGTTAAACACCCCCCCCCCCCCTCCCCCAGTGAGTCGTGTTACAGAATATACCTCAGTGACTGCCGGGTTAAACACCCCTCCCCCTCCCCCAGTGAGTCATGTTACAGAATATACCTCAGTGACTGCCGGGTTAAACACCCCCCCCCCCTCCCCCAGTGAGTCGTGTTACAGAATATACCTCAGTGACTGCCGGGTTAAACACCCCCCCTCCCCCAGTGAGTCATGTTACAGAATATACCTCAGTGACTGCCGGGTTTAAACACCCCCCCCCCCCCTCCCCCAGTGAGTCGTGTTACAGAATATACCTCAGTGACTGCCGGGTTAAACACCCCCCCCCTCCCCCAGTGAGTCGTGTTACAGAATATACCTCAGTGACTGCCGGGTTAAACACCCCCCCCCCCTCCCCCAGTGAGTCGTGTTACAGAATATACCTCAGTGACTGCCGGGTTAAACACCCTCCCCCCCTCCCCCAGTGAGTCGATGTTACAGAATATACCTCAGTGACTGCCGGGTTAAACACCCCCCCCCCTCCCCCAGTGAGTCGTGTTACAGAATATACCTCAGTGACTGCCGGGTTAAACACCCCCCCCTCCCCCAGTGAGTCATGTTACAGAATATACCTCAGTGACTGCCGGGTTAAACACCCCCCCCCCCTCCCCCAGTGAGTCTGTGTTACAGAATATACCTCAGTGACTGCCGGGTTAAACACCCACCCCCCTCCCCAGTGAGTCGTGTTACAGAATATACCTCAGTGACTGCCGGGTTAAACACCCGACCCCCCTCCCCAGTGAGTCGTGTTACAGAATATACCTCAGTGACTGCCGGGTTAAACACCCCCCCTCCCCCAGTGAGTCGTGTTACAGAATATACCTCAGTGACTGCCGGGTTAAACACCCCCCCCCTCCCCCAGTGAGTCGTGTTACAGAATATACCTCAGTGACTGCCGGGTTAAACACCCCCCCTCCCCCAGTGAGTCGTGTTACAGAATATACCTCAGTGACTGCCGGTTAAACACCCCCCCCCCTCCCCCAGTGAGTCGGTTACAGAATATACCTCAGTGACTGCCGGGTTAAACACCCCCCCTCCCCAGTGAGTCGTGTTACAGAATATACCTCAGTGACTGCCGGGTTAAACACCCTCCCCCCCTCCCCCAGTGAGTCGTGTTACAGAATATACCTCAGTGACTGCCGGGTTAAACACCCCCCCCCCTCCCCCAGTGAGTCATGTTACAGAATATACCTCAGTGACTGCCGGGTTAAACAACCCCGGCCCCCCCTCCCCCAGTGAGTCATGTTACAGAATATACCTCAGTGACTGCCGGGTTAAACACCCCCCCTCCCCCAGTGAGTCATGTTACAGAATATACCTCAGTGACTGCCGGGTTAAACACCCCCCCCCCCCTCCCCCAGTGAGTCATGTTACAGAATATACCTCAGTGACTGCCGGGTTAAACACCACCCCCCCCCCCCAGTGAGTCGTGTTACAGAATATACCTCAGTGACTGCCGGGTTAAACACCCCCCCCTCCCCCAGTGGAGTCATGTTACAGAATATACCTCAGTGACTGCCGGGTTAAACACCCCCCCCCTCCCCCAGTGAGTCGTGTTACAGAATATACCTCAGTGACTGCCGGGTTAAACACCCCCCCCCCTCCCCCAGTGAGTCGTGTTACAGAATATACCTCAGTGACTGCCGGGTTAAACACCCCCCCCCTCCCCCAGTGAGTCGTGTTACAGAATATACCTCAGTGACTGCCGGGTTAACACCCCCCCCCCTCCCCCAGTGAGTCGTGTTTACAGAATATACCTCAGTGACTGCGGGTTAAACACCCCCCCCTCCCCCAGTGAGTCATGTTACAGAATATACCTCAGTGACTGCCGGTTAAACACCCCCCCCCCTCCCCCCAGTGAGTCGTGTTACAGAATATACCTCAGTGGACTGCCGGGTTAAACACCCCCCCCCTCCCCCAGTGAGTCATGTTACAGAATATACCTCAGTGACTGCCGGGTTAAACACCCCCCCCCCTCCCCCAGTGAGTCGTGTTACAGAATATACCTCAGTGACTGCCGGGTTAAACACCCCCCCCCCCTCCCCAGTGAGTCGTGTTACAGAATATACCTCAGTGACTGCCGGTTAAACACCCCCCCCCTCCCCCAGTGAGTCGTGTTACAGAATATACCTCAGTGACTGCCGGGTTAAACACACCCCCCCCCCTCCCCCAGTGAGTCATGTTACAGAATATACCTCAGTGACTGCCGGGTTAAACACCCCCCCCCTCCCCCAGTGAGTCGTGTTACAGAATATACCTCAGTGACTGCCGGGTTAAACACCCCCCCCCCCTCCCCCAGTGAGTCGTGTTACAGAATATACCTCAGTGACTGCCGGGTTAAACACCCCCCGTCCCCCAGTGAGTCGTGTTACAGAATATACCCTCAGTGACTGGCCGGGGTAAACACCCCCCCCCTCCCCAGTGAGTCGTGTTACATAATATACCTCAGTGACTGCCGGGTTAAACACCCCCCCCCTCCCCCAGTGAGTCGTGTTACAGAATATACCTCAGTGACTGCCGGGTTAAACACCCCCCCCTCCCCCAGTGAGTCATGTTACAGAATATACCTCAGTGACTGCCGGGTTAAACACCCCCCCCCTCCCCCAGTGAGTCATGTTACAGGAATATACCTCAGTGACTGCCGGGTTAAACACCCCCCCCCTCCCCAGTGAGTCGTGTTACAGAATATACCTCAGTGACTGCCGGGTTAAACACCCCCCCCCCCCCCCGTGAGTCATGTTACAGAATATACCTCAGTGACTGCCGGGTTAAACACCCCCCCCCCTCCCCCAGTGAGTCAGTGTTACAGAATATACCTCAGTGACTGCCGGGTTAAACACCACCCCCCCCCTCCCCCAGTGAGTCATGTTACAGAATATACCTCAGTGACTGCCGGGTTAAACACCCCCCCCCTCCCCCAGTGAGTCATGTTACAGAATATACCTCAGTGACTGCCGGGTTAAACACCCCCCCCCCCTCCCCCAGTGAGTCATGTTACAGAATATACCTCAGTGACTGCCGGGTTAAACACCCCCCCCCCTCCCCCAGTGAGTCGTGTTACAGAATATACCTCAGTGACTGCCGGGTTAAACACCCCCCCCCCTCCCCCAGTGAGTCGTGTTACAGAATATACCTCAGTGACTGCCGGGTTAAACACCCCCCCCCCCCTCCCCCAGTGAGTCATGTTACAGAATATACCTCAGTGACTGCCGGGTTAAACACCCCTCCCCTCCCCCAGTGAGTCATGTTACAGAATATACCTCAGTGACTGCCGGGTTAAACACCCCCCCCCCTCCCCCAGTGAGTCGTGTTACAGATATACCTCAGTGACTGCCGGGTTAAACACCCCCCCCCTCCCCCAGTGAGTCATGTTACAGAATATACCTCAGTGACTGCCGGGTTAAACACCCTCCCCCCCCCTCCCCCAGTGAGTCGTGTTACAGAATATACCTCAGTGACTGCCGGGTTAAACACCCCCCCCCCCCCCAGTGAGTCATGTTACAGAATATACCTCAGTGACTGCCGGGTTAAACACCCCCCCCCCTCCCCCAGTGAGTCGTGTTACAGAATATACCTCAGTGACTGCCGGGTTAAACACCCCCCCCCCTCCCCCAGTGAGTCATGTTACAGAATATACCTCAGTGACTGCCGGGTTAAACACCCCCCCTCCCCCAGTGAGTCGTGTTACAGAATATACCTCAGTGACTGCCGGGTTAAACACCCCCCCCCTCCCCCAGTGAGTCATGTTACAGAATATACCTCAGTGACTGCCGGGTTAAACACCCCCCCCCTCCCCCAGTGAGTCGTGTTACAGAATATACCTCAGTGACTGCCGGGTTAAACACCCCCCCCCTCCCCCAGTGAGTCATGTTACAGAATATACCTCAGTGACTGCCGGGTTAAACACCCCCCCCTCCCCCAGTGAGTCGTGTTACAGAATATACCTCAGTGACTGCCGGTTAAACACCCCCCCCCTCCCCCAGTGAGTCATGTTACAGAATATACCTCAGTGACTGCCGGGTTAAACACCCGCCCCCCCCCTCCCCCAGTGAGTCGTGTTACAGAATATACCTCAGTGACTGCCGGGTTAAACACCCCCCCCCCTCCCCCAGTGAGTCATGTTACAGAATATACCTCAGTGACTGCCGGGTTAAACACCCCCCCCCCCTCCCCCAGTGAGTCGTGTTACAGAATATACCTCAGTGACTGCCGGTTAAACACCCCCCCCCTCCCCCAGTGAGTCATGTTACAGAATATACCTCAGTGACTGCCGGGTTAAACACCCCCCCCCTCCCCCAGTGAGTCGTGTTACAGAATATACCTCAGTGACTGCCGGGTTAAACACCCCCCCCCCTCCCCCAGTGAGTCGTGTTACAGAATATACCTCAGTGACTGCCGGGTTAAACACACCCCCCCCTCCCCCAGTGAGTCGTGTTACAGAATATACCTCAGTGACTGCCGGGTTAAACACCCCCCCCCCTCCCCCCAGTGAGTCGTGTTACAGAATATACCTCAGTGACTGCCGGGTTAAACACCCCCCCCCTCCCCCAGTGAGTCGTGTTACAGAATATACCTCAGTGACTGCCGGGTTAAACAACCCCCCCCCTCCCCCAGTGAGTCATGTTAAAGAATATACCTCAGTGACTGCCGGGTTAAACACCCTCCCCCCTCCCCAGTGAGTCATGTTACAGAATATACCTCAGTGACTGCCGGGTTAAACACCCTCCCCCCCTCCCCCAGTGAGTCATGTTACAGAATATACCTCAGTGACTGCCGGGTTAAACACCCCCCCCTCCTCCCCCAGTGAGTCGTTGTTACAGAATATACCTCAGTGACTGCCGGGTAAACACCCCCCCCCCCCTCCCCCAGTGAGTCGTGTTACAGAATATACCTCAGTGACTGCCGGGTTAAACACCCCCCCTCCCCCAGTGAGTCATGTTACAGAATATACCTCAGTGACTGCCGGGTTAAACACCCCCCCCCCCCTCCCCCAGTGAGTCGTGTTACAGAATATACCTCAGTGACTGCCGGGTTAAACACCCCCCCTCCCCCAGTGAGTCGTGTTACAGAATATACCTCAGTGACTGCCGGGTTAAACACCCCCCCCCCCTCCCCCAGTGAGTCGTGTTACAGAATATACCTCAGTGACTGCCGGGTTAAACACCCCCCCCCCTCCCCAGTGAGTCGTGTTACAGAATATACCTCAGTGACTGCCGGGTTAAACACCCCCCCTCCCCCAGTGAGTCGTGTTACAGAATATACCTCAGTGACTGCCGGGTTAAACACCCCCCCCCCTCCCCCAGTGAGTCATGTTACAGAATATACCTCAGTGACTGCCGGGTTAAGCACCCCCCCTCCCCTAGTGAGTCATGTTACAGAATATACCTCAGTGACTGCCGGGTTAAACACCCCCCCCTCCCCCAGTGAGTCATGTTACAGAATATAACCTCAGTGACTGCCGGGTTAAACATCCCCCCTCCCCTCCCCCAGTGAGTCATGTTACAGAATATACCTCAGTGACTGCCGGGGTAAACACCCCCCCCCCTCCCTCCCCCAGTGAGTCATGTTACAGAATATACCTCAGTGACTGCCGGGTTAAACACCCCCCCCCCTCCCCCAGTGAGTCGTGTTACAGAATATACCTCAGTGACTGCCGGGGTAAAACACCCCCCCCCCCTCCCCAGTGAGTCATGTTACAGAATATACCTCAGTGACTGCCGGGTTAAACACCCCCCCCCTCCCCCAGTGAGTCGTGTTACAGAATATACCTCAGTGACTGCCGGTTAAACACCCCCCTCCCCCAGTGAGTCATGTTACAGAATATACCTCAGTGACTGCCGGGTTAAACACCCCCCCCCCCCCTCCCCCCAGTGAGTCGTGTTACAGAATATACCTCAGTGACTGCCGGGTTAAACACCCCCCCCCCCCCCAGTGAGTCCATGTTACAGAATATACCTCAGTGACTGCCGGGTTAAACATCCCCCCCCCCTCCCCCAGTGAGTCATGTTACAGAATATACCTCAGTGACTGCCGGGTTAAACACCCCCCCCCCCTCCCCCAGTGAGTCATGTTACAGAATATACCTCAGTGACTGCCGGGGTAAACACCCCCCCCTCCCCCAGTGAGTTATGTTACAGAATATACCTCAGTGACTGCCGGGTTAAACATCCCCCCCCCCCTCCCCCAGTGAGTCGTGTTACAGAATATACCTCAGTGACTGCCGGGTTAAACACCCCCCCCCCTCCCCCAGTGAGTCATGTTACAGAATATACCTCAGTGACTGCCGGGTTAAACACCCCCCCCCCCCCAGTGAGTCATGTTACAGAATATACCTCAGTGACTGCCGGGTTAAACACCCCCCCCTCCCCCAGTGAGTCATGTTACAGAATATACCTCAGTGACTGCCGGGTTAAACACCCCCCCCCCTCCCCCAGTGAGTCATGTTACAGAATATACCTCAGTGACTGCCGGGTTAAACACCCCCCCCCCCCCTCCCCCAGTGAGTCATGTTACAGAATATACCTCAGTGACTGCCGGGTTAAACACCCCCCCCCCCCCTCCCCCAGTGAGTCGTGTTACAGAATATACCTCAGTGACTGCCGGTTAAACACCCCCCCCCCTCTCCCCCAGTGAGTCGTGTTACAGAATATACCTCAGTGACTGCCGGGTTAAACACCCCCCCCTCCCCCAGTGAGTCATGTTACAGAATATACCTCAGTGACTGCCGGGTTAAACACCCCCCCCCCCTCCCCCAGTGAGTCATGTTACAGAATATACCTCAGTGACTGCCGGGTTAAACACCCCCCCCCCCCTCCCCCAGTGAGTCGTGTTACAGAATATACCTCAGTGACTGCCGGGTTAAACACCCCCCCCCCTCCCCCAGTGAGTCATGTTACAGAATATACCTCAGTGACTGCCGGGTTAAACACCCCCCCCCTCCCCCAGTGAGTCGTGTTACAGAATATACCTCAGTGACTGCCGGTTAAACACCCCCCCCCCCCTCCCCCAGTGAGTCATGTTACAGATATACCTCAGTGACTGCCGGTTAAACACCCCCCCCCCTCCCCCAGTGAGTCGTGTTACAGAATATACCTCAGTGACTGCCGGGTTAAACACCCCCCCCCCCTCCCCCAGTGAGTCATGTTACAGAATATACCTCAGTGACTGCCGGGTTAAACACCCCCCCTCCCCCCAGTGAGTCGTGTTACAGAATATACCTCAGTGACTGCCGGGTTAAACACCCCCCCCCCCCAGTGAGTCATGTTACAGAATATACCTCAGTGACTGCCGGGTTAAACACCCCCCCCTCCCCCAGTGAGTCGTGTTACAGAATATACCTCAGTGACTGCCGGGTTAAACATCCCCCCCTCCCCAGTGAGTCGTGTTACAGAATATACCTCAGTGACTGCCGGGTTAAACACCCCCCCTCCCCCAGTGAGTCGTGTTACAGAATATACCTCAGTGACTGCCGGGTAAACACCCCCCCCCCCTCCCCCAGTGAGTCATGTTACAGAATATACCTCAGTAACTGCCGGGTTAAACACCCCCCCCCCCTCCCCCAGTGAGTCATGTTACAGAATATACCTCAGTGACTGCCGGGTTAAACATCCCCCCCCCCTCCCCCAGTGAGTCGTGTACAGAATATACCTCAGTGACTGTCCGGGTTAAACACCCCCCCCCCCCCCTCCCCCAGTGAGTCGTGTACAGAATATACCTCAGTGACTGCCGGGGTAAACACCCCCCCCCCCCTCCCCCAGTGAGTCGTGTTACAGAATATACCTCAGTGACTGCCGGGTTAAACACCCCCCCCCCTCCCCCAGTGAGTCATGTTACAGAATATACCTCAGTGACTGCCGGGTTAAACACCCCCCCCCTCCCCCAGTGAGTCGTGTTACAGAATATACCTCAGTGACTGCCGGGTTAAACACCCCCCCCCCCTCCCCCAGTGAGTCGTGTTACAGAATATACCTCAGTGACTGCCGGGTTAAACACCCCCCCCCCCTCCCCCAGTGAGTCGTGTTACAGAATATACCTCAGTGACTGCCGGGTTAAACACACCCCCCACCTCCCCCAGTGAGTCGTGTTACAGAATATACCTCAGTGACTGCCGGGTTAAACATCCCCCCCCTCCCCTCTCCCAGTGAGTCATGTTACAGAATATACCTCAGTGACTGCCGGGTTAAACACCCCCCCTCCCCCCAGTGAGTCATGTTACAGAATATACCTCAGTGACTGCCGGGTTAAACACCCCTCCCCCCTCCCCCAGTGAGTCGTGTTACAGAATATACCCTCAGTGACTGCCGGTTAACACCCCCCCCTCCCCCAGTGAGTCGTGTTACAGAATATACCTCAGTGACTGCCGGGTTAAACACACCCCCCCTCCCCCAGTGAGTCATGTTACAGAATATACCTCAGTGACTGCCGGGTTAAACACCCCCCCCCCTCCCCCAGTGAGTCATGTTACAGGAATATACCTCAGTGACTGCCGGGTTAAACACCCCCCCTCCCCCAGTGAGTCATGTTACAGAATATACCTCAGTGACTGCCGGGTTAAACACCCCCCCCCCTCCCCCAGTGAGTCGTGTTACAGAATATACCTCAGTGACTGCCGGGTTAAACACCCCCCCTCCCCCAGTGAGTCGTGTTACAGAATATACCTCAGTGACTGCCGGGTTAAACACACCCCCCCCCCCTCCCCCAGTGAGTCATGTTACAGAATATACCTCAGTGACTGCCGGGTTAAACACCCCCCCCCTCCCCCAGTGAGTCGTGTTACAGAATATACCTCAGTGACTGCCGGGTTAAACACACCCCCCCCCCTCCCCCAGTGAGTCATGTTACAGAATATACCTCAGTGACTGCGGGTTAAACACCCCCTCCCCCAGTGAGTCGTGTTACAGAATATACCTCAGTGACTGCCGGGTTAAACACACCCCCCCTCCCCCAGTGAGTCATGTTACAGAATATACCTCAGTGACTGCCGGGTTAAACACCCCCCCCCCTCCCCCAGTGAGTCATGTTACAGAATATACCTCAGTGACTGCCGGGTTAACCCCCCCCCCCTCCCCCAGTGAGTCGTGTTACAGAATATACCTCAGTGACTGCCGGGTTAAACACCCCCCCCCTCCCCCAGTGAGTCGTGTTACAGAATATACCTCAGTGACTGCCGGGTTAAACACCCCCCCCCCTCCCCCAGTGAGTCATGTTACAGAATATACCTCAGTGACTGCCGGGTTAAACACCCCCCCCCCTCCCCCAGTGAGTCGTGTTACAGAATATACCTCAGTGACTGCCGGGTTAAACACCCCCCCCCCCTCCCCCAGTGAGTCGTGTTACAGAATATACCTCAGTGACTGCCGGGTTAAACACCCCCCCCCCCCTCCCCCAGTGAGTCGTGTTACAGAATATACCTCAGTGACTGCCGGGTTAAACACCCCCCCCCCCCCCTTCCCCCAGTGAGTCGTGTTACAGAATATACCTCAGTGACTGCCGGGTTAAACACCCCCCCCCCTCCCCCAGTGAGTCGTGTTACAGAATATACCTCAGTGACTGCCGGGTAAACACCCCCCCCCCCTCCCCCCAGTGAGTCGTGTTACAGAATATACCTCAGTGACTGCCGGGTTAAACACCCCCCCCTCCCCAGTGAGTCGTGCTACAGAATATACCTCAGTGACTGCCGGGTTAAACACCCCCCCCCCCCCCCAGTGAGTCATGTTACAGAATATACCTCAGTGACCTGCCGGGTTAAACACCCCCCCCCCTCCCCCAGTGAGTCATGTTACAGAATATACCTCAGTGACTGCCGGGTTAAACACCCCCCCCCCCTCCCCCAGTGAGTCGTGTTACAGAATATACCTCAGTGACTGCCGGGTTAAACACCCCCCCCTCCCCCAGTGAGTCGTGTTACAGAATATACCTCAGTGACTGCCGGGTTAAACACCCCCCCCTCCCCCAGTGAGTCGTGTTACAGAATATACCTCAGTGACTGCCGGGTTAAACACCCCCCTCCTCCCCAGTGAGTCGTGTTACAGAATATACCTCAGTGACTGCCGGGTTAAACACCCCCCCTCCCCAGTGAGTCATGTTACAGAATATACCTCAGTGACTGCCGGGTTAAACACCCCCCTCCCCCAGTGAGTCATGTTACAGAATATACCTCAGTGACTGCCGGGTTAAACACCCCCCCTCCCCCAGTGAGTCATGTTACAGAATATACCTCAGTGACTGCGGGTTAAACACCCCCCCATCCCCCAGTGAGTCGTGTTACAGAATATACCTCAGTGACTGCCGGGTTAAACACCCCCCCCCCCTCCCCCAGTGAGTCATGTTACAGAATATACCTCAGTGACTGCCGGGTTAAACACCCCCCCCCTCCCCCAGTGAGTCATGTTACAGAATATACCTCAGTGACTGCCGGGTTAAACACCCCCCCCTCCCCCAGTGAGTCATGTTACAGAATATACCTCAGTGACTGCCGGGTTAAACACCCCCCCCCCTCCCCCAGTGAGTCGTGTTACAGAATATACCTCAGTGACTGCCGGGTTAAACACCCCCCCCTCCCCCAGTGAGTCATGTTACAGAATATACCTCAGTGACTGCCGGGTTAAACACCCCCCCCCCCTCCCCCAGTGAGTCGTGTTACAGAATATACCTCAGTGACTGCCGGGTTAAACACCCCCCCCCCCCCAGTGAGTCATGTTACAGAATATACCTCAGTGACTGGCGGGTTAAACACCCCCCCCCCCTCCCCCCAGTGAGTCGTGTTACAGAATATACCTCAGTGACTGCCGGGTTAAAACACCCCCCCCCCCTCCCCAGTGAGTCGTGTTACAGAATATACCTCAGTGACTGCCGGGTTTAACACACACCCCCCCCCCCCCCTCCCCCAGTGAGTCATGTTACAGAATATACCTCAGTGACTGCCGGGTTAAACACCCCCCCCCCTCCCCCAGTGAGTCGTGTTACAGAATATACCTCAGTGACTGCCGGGTTAAACACACCCCCCCCCCCCTCCCCCAGTGAGTCATGTTACAGAATATACCTCAGTGACTGCCGGGTTAAACACACCCCCCCCCCCCCAGTGAGTCGTGTTACAGAATATACCTCAGTGACTGCCGGGTTAAACACCCCCCCCCCCTCCCCAAGTGAGTCATGTTACAGAATATACCTCAGTGACTGCCGGGTTAAACACCCCCCCCCCCTCCCCCAGTGAGTCGTGTTACAGAATATACCTCAGTGACTGCCGGGTTAAACACACCCCCCCTCCCCCAGTGAGTCGTGTTACAGAATATACCTCAGTGACTGCCGGGTTAAACACACACCCCCTCCCCCAGTGAGTCATGTTACAGAATATACCTCAGTGACTGCCGGGTTAAACCCCCCCCCCTCCCCCAGTGAGTCGTGTTACAGAATATACATCAGTGACTGCCGGGTTAAACACACCCCCCCCCCCCCAGTGAGTCATGTTACAGAATATACCTCAGTGACTGCCGGGTTAAACACCCCCCCCCTCCCCCAGTGAGTCGTGTTACAGAATATACCTCAGTGACTGCCGGGTTAAACCCCCCCCCCCCTCCCCCAGTGAGTCATGTTACAGAATATACCTCAGTGACTGCCGGGTTAAACACCCCCCCCCTCCCCCAGTGAGTCGTGTTACAGAATATACCTCAGTGACTGCCGGGTTAAACACCCCCCCCCTCCCCCAGTGAGTCGTGTTACAGAATATACCTCAGTGACTGCCGGGTTAAACACCCCCCCCTCCCCCAGGTGAGTCGTGTTACAGAATATACCTCAGTGACTGCCGGGTTAAACACCTCCCCCCCCTCCCCCAGTGAGTCGTGTTACAGAATATACCTCAGTGACTGCCGGGTAAACAACCCCCCCCCCTCCCCCAGTGAGTCGTGTTACAGAATATACCTCAGTGACTGCCGGGTTAAACACCCCCCCCCCCCTCCCCCCCAGTGAGTCGTGTTACAGAATATACCTCAGTGACTGCCGGGTTAAACACCCCCCCTCCCCCAGTGAGTCGTGTTACAGAATATACCTCAGTGACTGCCGGGTTAAACACCCCCCCCCCCTCCCCCAGTGAGTCGTGTTACAGAATATACCTCAGTGACTGCCGGGTTAAACATCCCCCCCTCCCCCAGTGAGTCGTGTTACAGAATATACCTCAGTGACTGCCGGGTTAAACACCCCCCCCCCCCCTCCCCCAGTGAGTCGTGTTACAGAATATACCTCAGTGACTGCCGGGATAAACACCCCCCCCCCCCCTCCCCCAGTGAGTCATGTTACAGAATATACCTCAGTGACTGCCGGGTTAAACACCCCCCCCCCTCCCCCAGTGAGTCATGTTACAGAATATACCTCAGTGACTGCCGGGTTAAACACCCCCCCCCCTCCCCCAGTGAGTCGTGTTACAGAATATACCTCAGTGACTGCCGGGTTAAACACCCCCCCCCCCCCCCTCCCCCAGTGAGTCGTGTTACAGAATATACCTCAGTGACTGCCGGGGTAAACACCCCCCCCCCCTCCCCCAGTGAGTCATGTTACAGAATATACCTCAGTGACTGCCGGGTTAAACACCCCCCCCCCTCCCCAGTGAGTCGTGTTACAGAATATACCTCAGTGACTGCCGGGTTAAACACCCCCCCCCTCCCCCAGTGAGTCGTGTTACAGAATATACCTCAGTGACTGCCGGGTTAAACACCCCCCCCCCTCCCCCAGTGAGTCGTGTTACAGATTATACCTCAGTGACTGCCGGTTAAACACACCCCCCACCTCCCCCAGTGAGTCGTGTTACAGAATATACCTCAGTGACTGCCGGGTTAAACACCCCCCCCCTCCCCCAGTGAGTCGTGTTACAGAATATACCTCAGTGACTGCCGGGTTAAACACCCTCCCCCCTCCCCCAGTGAGTCGTGTTACAGAATATACCTCAGTGACTGCCGGGTTAAACACCCCCCCCCCCTCCCCCAGTGAGTCGTGTTACAGAATATACCTCAGTGACTGCCGGGTTAAACACCCCCCCCCCCTCCCCCAGTGAGTCATGTTACAGAATATACCTCAGTGACTGCCGGGTTAAACACCCCCCCCCCTCCCCCAGTGAGTCGTGTTACAGAATATACCTCAGTGACTGCCGGGTTAAACACTCCCCCCCCCCCCCAGTGAGTCATGTTACAGAATATACCTCAGTGACTGCCGGGTTAAACACACCCCCCCTCCCCCAGTGAGTCATGTTACAGAATATACCTCAGTGACTGCCGGGTTAAACACCCCCCCCTCCGACCCCCAGTGAGTCGTGTTACAGAATATACCTCAGTGACTGCCGGGTTAAACACACCCCCCCTCCCCCAGTGAGTCGTGTTACAGAATATACCATCAGTGACTGCCGGGTTAAACACCCCCCTCCCCCAGTGAGTCATGTTACAGAATATACCTCAGTGACTGCCGGGTTAAACACACCCCCCCCTCCCCCAGTGAGTCATGTTACAGAATATACCTCAGTGACTGCCGGGTTAAACACCCCCCCCCCCTCCCCCAGTGAGTCGTGTTACAGAATATACCTCAGTGACTGCCGGGTTAAAACAACCCCCCCCCCCTCCCCCAGTGAGTCGTGTTACAGAATA
Organism: Chirona hameri; assembly: GCA_036785665.1. Classification (NCBI taxonomy): domain Eukaryota; kingdom Metazoa; phylum Arthropoda; class Thecostraca; order Balanomorpha; family Balanidae; genus Chirona; species Chirona hameri. Next base: position 7,679 of record JAXIVJ010001609.1, on the reverse strand, counting down.
TACCTCAGTGACTGCCGGGTTAAACACCCCCCCCCCTCCCCCAGTGAGTCATGTTACAGAATATACCTCAGTGACTGCCGGGTTAAACACCCCCCCTCCCCCAGTGAGTCATGTTACAGAATATACCTCAGTGACTGCCGGGTTAAACACACACCCCCCTCCCCCAGTGAGTCATGTTACAGAATATACCTCAGTGACTGCCGGGTTAAACACCCCCCCTCCCCCAGTGAGTCGTGTTACAGAATATACCTCAGTGACTGCCGGGTTAAACACCCCCTCCCCCTCCCCCAGTGAGTCATGTTACAGAATATACCTCAGTGACTGCCGGGTTAAACACCCCCCCCCCTCCCCCAGTGAGTCGTGTTACAGAATATACCTCAGTGACTGCCGGGTTAAACACCCTCCCTCCCCCAGTGAGTCATGTTACAGAATATACCTCAGTGACTGCCGGGTTAAACACCCCCCCCCCCCTCCCCCAGTGAGTCGTGTTACAGAATATACCTCAGTGACTGCCGGGTTAAACACCCTCCCCCTCCCCCAGTGAGTCGTGTTACAGAATATACCCTCAGTGACTGCCGGGTTAAACACCCCCCCCCCTCCCCCAGTGAGTCGTGTTACAGAATATACCTCAGTGACTGCCGGGTTAAACACCCTCCCCCCTCCCCCAGTGAGTCGTGTTACAGAATATACCTCAGTGACTGCCGGGTTAAACACCCCCCCCCCCCCCCCTCCCCCAGTGAGTCGTGTTACAGAATATACCTCAGTGACTGCCGGGTTAAACACCCCCCCTCCCCCAGTGAGTCATGTTACAGAATATTACCTCAGTGACTGCCGGGTTAAACACCCCCCCCCTCCCCCAGTGAGTTGTGTTACAGAATATACCTCAGTGACTGCCGGGTTAAAACACCCCCCCCTCCCCCAGTGAGTCGTGTTACAGAATATACCGCAGTGACTGCCGGGTTAAACACCCTCCCCCCCTCCCCCAATGAGTCGTGTTACAGAATATACCTCAGTGACTGCCGGGTTAAACACCCCCCTCCCCCAGTGAGTCGTGTTACAGAATATACCTCAGTGACTGCCGGGTTAAACACCCTCCCCCCTCCCCCAGTGAGTCGTGTTACAGAATATACCTAAGTGACTGCCGGGTTAAACACCCCCCCCTCCCCCAATGAGTCGTGTTACAGAATATACCTCAGTGACTGCCGGGTTAAACACCCTCCCCCTCCCCCAGTGAGTCGTGTTACAGAATATACCTCAGTGACTGCCGGGTTAAACACCCCCCCTCCCCCAGTGAGTCGTGTTACAGAATATACCTCAGTGACTGCCGGGTTAAACACCCTCCCCCCTCCCCCAGTGAGTCGTGTTACAGAATATACCTCAGTGACTGCCGGGTTAAACACCCCCCCCCCTCCCCCAGTGAGTCATGTTACAGAATATACCTCAGTGACTGCCGGGTTAAACACCCCCCCCCCCCTCCCACAGTGAGTCATGTTACAGAATATACCTCAGTGACTGCCGGGTTAAACACCCCCCCCTCCCCCAGTGAGTCATGTTACAGAATATACCTCAGTGACTGCCGGGTTAAACACCCCCCCCTCCCCCAGTGAGTCATGTTACAGAATATACCTCAGTGACTGCCGGGTTAAACACACCCCCCCCCCCCCAGTGAGTCGTGTTACAGAATATACCTCAGTGACTGCCGGGTTAAACACCCCCCCCCTCCCCCAGTGAGTCATGTTACAGAATATACCTCAGTGACTGCCGGGTTAAACACCCCCCCCTCCCCAGTGAGTCATGTTACAGAATATACCTCAGTGACTGCCGGGTTAAACACCCCCCCCCCTCCCCCAGTGAGTCGTGTTACAGAATATACCTCAGTGACTGCCGGGTTAAACACCCCCCCCCCCTCCCCCAGTGAGTCGTGTTACAGAATATACCTCAGTGACTGCCGGGTTAAACACCCCCCCCCCCTCCCCCAGTGAGTCGTGTTACAGAATATACCTCAGTGACCTGCCGGGTTAAACACCCCCCCCCCCCCCAGTGAGTCATGTTACAGAATATACCTCAGTGACTGCCGGGTTAAACACCCCCCCCCCCTCCCCCAGTGAGTCGTGTTACAGAATATACCTCAGTGACTGCCGGGTTAAACACACACCCCCCCCCCCCTCCCCCAGTGAGTCATGTTACAGAATATACCTCAGTGACTGCCGGGTTAAACACCCCCCCCCCTCCCCCAGTGAGTCGTGTTACAGAATATACCTCAGTGACTGCCGGGTTAAACACACACCCCCCCCCCCCTCCCCCAGTGAGTCATGTTACAGAATATACCTCAGTGACTGCCGGGTTAAACACCCCCCCTCCCCCAGTGAGTCGTGTTACAGAATATACCTCAGTGACTGCCGGGTTAAACACACCCCCCCCCCTCCCCCAGTGAGTCATGTTACAGAATATACCTCAGTGACTGCCGGGGTAAAAACCCCCCCTCTCCCCCAGTGAGTCGTGTTACAGAATATACCTCAGTGACTGCCGGGTTAAACACCCCCCCCCCTCCCCCAGTGAGTCGTGTTACAGAATATACCTCAGTGACTGCCGGGTTAAACACCCCCCCCCGTCCCCAGTGAGTCGTGTTACAGAATATACCTCAGTGACTGCCGGGGTAAACACCCCCCCCCCCCTCCCAGTGAGTCGTGTTACATAATATACCTCAGTGACTGCCGGGTTAAACACCCCCCCCTCCCCTCCCCCAGTGAGTCGTGTTACAGAATATACCTCAGTGACTGCCGGGTTAAACACCCCCCCCTCCCCCAGTGAGTCATGTTACAGAATATACCTCAGTGACTGCCGGGTTAAACACCCCCCTCCCCCAGTGAGTCATGTTACAGAATATACCTCAGTGACTTGCCGGGTTAAACACCCCCCCCCTCCCCCAGTGAGTCGTGTTAACAGGAATATACCTCAGTGACTGCCGGGTTAAACACCCCCCCCCCCGTGAGTCATGTTACAGAATATACCTCAGTGACTGCGGGTTAAACACCCCCCCCCCTCCCCCAGTGAGTCATGTTACAGAATATACCTCAGTGACTGCCGGGTTAAACACCCCCCCCCCTCCCCCAGTGAGTCATGTTACAGAATATACTCAGTGACTGCCGGGTTAAACACCCCCCCCCTCCCCCAGTGAGTCATGTTACAGAATATACCTCAGTGACTGCCGGGTTAAACACCCCCCCCCCTCCCCAGTGAGTCATGTTACAGAATATACCTCAGTGACTGCCGGGTTAAACACCCCCCCCCCCCTCCCCCAGTGAGTCGTGTTACAGAATATACCTCAGTGACTGCCGGGTTAAAACACCCCCCCCCCCCTCCCCCAGTGAGTCGTGTTACAGAATATACCTCAGTGACTGCCGGGTTAAACACCCCCCCCCCCTCCCCCAGTGAGTCATGTTACAGAATATACCTCAGTGACTGCCGGTTAACACCCTCCCCCTCCCCCAGTGAGTCATGTTACAGAATATACCTCAGTGACTGCCGGGTTAAACACCCCCCCCCCTCCCCCAGTGAGTCGTGTTACAGAATATACCTCAGTGACTGCCGGGTTAAACACCCCCCCCCCTCCCCCAGTGAGTCATGTCACAGAATATACCTCAGTGACTGCCGGGTTAAACACCCTCCCCCCCCCTCCCCCAGTGAGTCGTGTTACAGAATATACCCTCAGTGACTGCCGGGTTAAACACCCCCCCCCCCCAGTGAGTCATGTTACAGAATATACCTCAGTGACTGCCGGGTTAAACACCCCCCCCCCTCCCCCAGTGAGTCGTGTTACAGAATATACCTCAGTGACTGCCGGGTTAAACACCCCCCCCCCCCTCCCCCAGTGAGTCATGTTACAGAATATACCTCAGTGACTGCCGGGTTAAACACCCCCTCCCCCAGTGAGTCGTGTTACAGAATATACCTCAGTGACTGCCGGGTTAAAACACCCCCCCCTCCCCCAGTGAGTCATGTTACAGAATATACCTCAGTGACTGCCGGGTTAAACACCCCCCCCCCCTCCCCCAGTGAGTCGTGTTACAGAATATACCTCAGTGACTGCCGGGTTAAACACCCCCCCCCTCCCCCAGTGAGTCATGTTACAGAATATACCTCAGTGACTGCCGGGTTAAACACCCCCCCCTCCCCCAGTGAGTCGTGTTACAGAATATACCTCAGTGACTGCCGGGTTAAACACACCCCCCCCTCCCCCCAGTGAGTCATGTTACAGAATATACCTCAGTGACTGCCGGGTTAAACACCCCCCCCCCCCCTCCCCCAGTGAGTCGTGTTACAGAATATACCTCAGTGACTGCCGGGTTAAACACCCCCCCCCCTCCCCCAGTGAGTCATGTTACAGAATATACCTCAGTGACTGCCGGGTTAAACACCCCCCCCCTCCCCCAGTGAGTCGTGTTACAGAATATACCTCAGTGACTGCCGGGTTAAACACCCCCCCCCCCCCCCAGTGAGTCATGTTACAGAATATACCTCAGTGACTGCCGGGTTAAACACCCCCCCCCCTCCCCCAGTGAGTCGTGTTACAGAATATACCTCAGTGACTGCCGGGTTAAACACCCCCCCCCCCTCCCCCAGTGAGTCGTGTTACAGAATACACCTCAGTGACTGCCGGGTTAAACACCACCCCCCTCCCCCAGTGAGTCGTGTTACAGAATATACCTCAGTGACTGCCGGGTTAACACCCCCCCCCTCCCCCAGTGAGTCGTGTTACAGGAATATACCTCAGTGACTGCCGGGTTAAACACACCCCCCCTCCCCAGTGAGTCGTGTTACAGAATATACCTCAGTGACTGCCGGGTTAAACACCCCCCCCCCCTCCCCCCAGTGAGTCGTGTTACAGAATATACCTCAGTGACTGCCGGGTTAAACACCCCCCCCCCTCCCCCAGTGAGTCGTGTTACAGAATATAACCTCAGTGACTGCCGGGTTAAACAACCCCCCCCCTCCCCCCAGTGAGTCATGTTAAAGAATATACCTCAGTGACTGCCGGGTTAAACACCCTCCCCCCTCCCCCAGTGAGTCATGTTACAGAATATACCTCAGTGACTGCCGGGTTAAACACCCTCCCCCCTCCCCCAGTGAGTCATGTTACAGAATATACCTCAGTGACTGCCGGGTTAAACACCCCCCTCCTCCCCCAGTGAGTCGTGTTACAGAATATACCCTCAGTGACTGCCGGGGTAAACACCCCCCCCCCCTCCCCCAGTGAGTCGTGTTACAGAATATACCTCAGTGACTGCCGGGTTAAACACCCCCCCCTCCCCCAGTGAGTCATGTTACAGAATATACCTCAGTGACTGCCGGGTTAAACACCCCCCCCCCTCCCCCAGTGAGTCGTGTTACAGAATATACCCTCAGTGACTGCCGGGTTAAACACCCCCCCTCCCCCCAGTGAGTCGTGTTACAGAATATACCTCAGTGACTGCCGGGTTAAACACCCCCCCCCCTCCCCCAGTGAGGCGTGTTACAGAATATACCTCAGTGACTGCCGGGTTAAACACCCCCCCCCCCTCCCCCCAGTGAGTCGTGTTACAGAATATACCTCAGTGACTGCCGGGTTAAACACCCCCCCTCCCCCAGTGAGTCGTGTTACAGAATATACCTCAGTGACTGCCGGGTTAAACACCCCCCCCCCCTCCCCCAGTGAGTCATGTTACAGAATATACCTCAGTGACTGCCGGGTTAAGCACCCCCCCTCCCCTAGTGAGTCATGTTACAGAATATACCTCAGTGACTGCCGGGTTAAACACCCCCCCTCCCCCAGTGAGTCATGTTACAGAATATACCTCAGTGACTGCCGGTTAAACATCCCCCCTCCCCTCCCCCAGTGAGTCATGTTACAGAATATACCTCAGTGACTGCCGGGGTAAACACCCCCCCCCTCCCTCCCCCAGTGAGTCATGTTACAGAATATACCTCAGTGACTGCCGGGTTAAACACCCCCCCCCCCCCTCCCCCAGTGAGTCGTGTTACAGAATATACCTCAGTGACTGCCGGGTAAAACACCCCCCCCCCTCCCCCAGTGAGTCATGTTACAGAATATACCTCAGTGACTGCCGGGTTAAACACCCCCCCTCCCCAGTGAGTCGTGTTACAGAATATACCTCAGTGACTGCCGGGTTAAACACCCCCCCTCCCCCAGTGAGTCATGTTACAGAATATACCTCAGTGACTGCCGGGTTAAACACCCCCCCCCCCTCCCCCCAGTGAGTCGTGTTACAGAATATACCTCAGTGACTGCCGGGTTAAACACCCCCCCCCCAGTGAGTCCATGTTACAGAATATACCTCAGTGACTGCCGGGTTAAACATCCCCCCCCCCTCCCCCAGTGAGTCATGTTACAGAATATACCTCAGTGACTGCCGGGTTAAACACCCCCCCCCCCTCCCCCAGTGAGTCATGTTACAGAATATACCTCAGTGACTGCGGGGTAAACACCCCCCCCCTCCCCCAGTGAGTTATGTTACAGAATATACCTCAGTGACTGCCGGTTAAACATCCCCCCCCCCTCCCCCAGTGAGTCGTGTTACAGAATATACCTCAGTGACTGCCGGGGTTAAACACCCCCCCCCCCCTCCCCCAGTGAGTCATGTTACAGAATATACCTCAGTGACTGCCGGGTTAAACACCCCCCCCCCCCCCAGTGAGTCATGTTACAGAATATACCTCAGTGACTGCCGGGTTAAACACCCCCCCTCCCCCAGTGAGTCATGTTACAGAATATACCTCAGTGACTGCCGGGTTAAACACCCCCCCCCCCCCTCCCCCAGTGAGTCATGTTACAGAATATACCTCAGTGACTGCCGGGTTAAACACCCCCCCCCCTCCCCCAGTGAGTCATGTTACAGAATATACCTCAGTGACTGGCCGGGTTAAACACCCCCCCCCCCCTCCCCCAGTGAGTCGTGTTACAGAATATACCTCAGTGACTGCCGGGTTAAACACCCCCCCCCCCTCTCCCCCAGTGAGTCGTGTTACAGAATATACCTCAGTGACTGCCGGGTTAAACACCCCCCCTCCCCCAGTGAGTCATGTTACAGAATATACCTCAGTGACTGCCGGGTTAAACACCCCCCCCCCCCCTCCCCCAGTGAGTCATGTTACAGAATATACCTCAGTGACTGCCGGGTTAAACACCCCCCCCTCGCCCCCAGTGAGTCGTGTTACAGAATATACCTCAGTGACTGCCGGGTTAAACACCCCCCCCCCCTCCCCCCAGTGAGTCATGTTACAGAATATACTCAGTGACTGCCGGGTTAAACACCCCCCCCCTCCCCAGTGAGTCGTGTTACAGAATATACCTCAGTGACTGCCGGGTTAAACACCCCCCCCCCCCTCCCCCAGTGAGTCATGTTACAGAATATACCTCAGTGACTGCCGGGTTAAACACCCCCCCCCTCCCCCCAGTGAGTCGTGTTACAGAATATACCTCAGTGACTGCCGGGTTAAACACCCCCCCCCCCTCCCCCCAGTGAGTCATGTTACAGAATATACCTCAGTGACTCGCGGCCGGTTAAACACCCCCCCTCCCCCAGTGAGTCGTGTTACAGAATATACCTCAGTGACTGCCGGGTTAAACACCCCCCCCCCCCCCCCCCAGTGAGTCATGTTACAGATATACCTCAGTGACT